>JAPYZR010006991.1:0-12424 GCA_030522945.1 Trichopria nigra
TACATAATATATTTTTGTACGTAAGGTGTTGATCAGTGATGCATATACAATAATGAATCTGGGTAGGTTTCGTTATGGCTTCAGCAGTATTTTGGTTCAATTGCATCTTTGTCTGACAAAAAAAGTGACTCAGAAAACGATGCAATCGTAGACCATTTGACATTTTGTGTATCACAGATTGATAATCTGTGTTGTGTATACTTCATGACTGTCGTGCACGTGTATACATAATGCATTCTATGCTGCGTAAATCCTTTATTTGTGTGCATGTATATCGTGCAGATCGTTCAGTGGTGCTATATGGATTATATGTGGATTATATATAGTTTGGTCAGTTTGTTCAGATAGTTCAGACGTCAGTCAGTATAAGAGCATTTTAATCTCTGTCAGTAGTACAGTCAGGTCAGGTTCTGTCTGTTCTGAATATATGTACACACACACACATATATATATATATATATATATAGTAACCGTATTTCGTAGCGGTGGTTCGTGAGTTATTGCGCTGTTTTGTTACTTTCAAAGTGTTCGCGTATATTTCTGTTTCCTTTGTGAAAGTTGTTCGTAGATCATATATCCAGTAAACTTTTTTAATTGCAATTTTGGATAACCACTTCGTTCGACAATGTCGCTTAAAAGTTTTAAGAAGACGCCGGTATACGTCGTTGAACCTCACAACGACGTACTTCAGTTTATCTACAAATGTATCGGATCCAAGCATTTACCAATCGAAGGTAACACATTGATACATTTAGATTCGCATCCGGATATGTTAGTGCCGAAAGACATGCTTGCTGATACAGTCTTGAGTAAGTACCAATTATTTGACGAATTAAGTATTGAGAATTGGATACTGCCAGCTGCGTATGCCGGGTACTTGACCAATCTCATCTGGGTGAAACCTCCATGGTCCACGCAGATGACTGATGGACTACGAAAGTTCTACATCGGCAAACACAAAGACAGCGGGTTAATAAGGTTGACCTGCCCGGAATCATATTTCTTGAGCGAGGCTGTTTATTGCGTACCCGATGAACTCGAGAACAAACGTGAAATAACGCTTCACGTAATCACGATGGGTGCTTTTATCGAAGATTCTTCGCAAACGGATGACTTTGAAAGTATCACCTCGATCCTTCGAAACTACCTGCCGGAGAGGGACGTCCCTTACATTCTTGACATCGATCTCGATTTCTTCAGCACGAAGAATCCCTTTAAAACACTTTACGAGAATGTTAAACTTTACGAGAAACTAGAAAAGATATATTCATTCGATAGACCCGAATCAACCAATCCTGAAATAGTGCAAGAAGTCGTGGCTGCAAGGGAAGAACAACTTACGGAATTGCACGACCTTTTCAATCATCTGCAGGAAAATCGCAATTTGCAAAACTACGAACCAAAAACGTCACCTCGTTACGAGGCGGTATTGCAGATATACCGGGAGGTGACCGGTGCCAACAAGGAAGCGGAAGTTGATTGGTTGATGGTTCACGACGCCGGTTGTACGTTCGACGATAGTGATTTGCCGCATCACGTTACCAACCAAGCCGACCTCGATCGATTGATCAGGGGGACATTCGGGTGCTTTTTAGCTGCTTTGCCAACGCTGCCAACTATCGTCACAATAGCAAGATCGAGCGAAGACGATTACTGCCCGCCAGAACATGTTGATCAAATCCAAGTAGCAGTTCTCGATGAACTACAGATACGATTGGGAAGGAATATGGAAACTCGACTAGTATACCAAGAGGACGACGTTTACTAACGATACTGTACCTATATGTGTATATTATTTGAATACAAAGAGTATTTTTATAAATTTTAATGATGCATACATTTTTGTTGCATATTTTTGTTTTTAAATTCATGCCCAATTAGTTATTAATTTATTTTTTAAAGATGTCACATTCTTCATAAAACATTCAATCTTTTTTTGGAAGTCCTTAGTCACTATATAATCACTACCTATATATTCAAACATGTATACTGTTTTGACAAATCGGTACACATATATTTCTTTACCGATAAAATTTCCTTCAAGGTCATTTGAAGGTCAACGCGGTTTTTCTAAATATGGACCCCTATTTCCGACATCGGATTCTGATGAAAGGGCGGGAAATTTTACGTCTGACAAGACAATTTGTAAGAATGTGACCTTCAGAAGGTTAATTGAAGGTCGCCATAGGGGTTTTCCTTTTAAAGAAATGACTCCAACATTCATATAACCTGGAAAATTAACTTGAAGGTCAAGATGCTCGCAAGGTCGTTGGCCCCCGAATTGAAATCAATTCATGAGTACAAAGGCTATAACCTCAAGATATATTTAAAATTAATTTATACACATGATAATAATTCTTATCGGTATCGTCTAATACAATTGAATGTCAATGTAAAAGTTACCAATAATGCTCCAGCTATATATTTTTTAGTTTTTCTTTTTAATAAACAGACATTATTATATGTATATATAGCAATGCATTCAAATCGAATGGATTTGTGAGTGAATTGAGTCTCATCGAATCGAATTAAATCACGACATTACTCTATACTCGAAATGGAGAGAAACCGTATTGAAAACATTATTCCTTAATTCAAATATTAAAAAATGCATGAATTAAGTGTGATTATTGACCACTGTCGACTGCGCTGCTCGACTGATTGTTCATCGGTGCGTGCTCTCCTTCTATATATACTTTTAGCTCCGTGCTTGTAGCACATTAAATATATTGTATCTGATCTATGTATTTTATTCGTGTCGCTCTCATTATCTCTGACAGTGTTTTAGGAAGACAATTGAACGTCTGCTCCGGACAGTATCTTGATTAGAAATTTTCAAATTCGGTATTTATTTATTTTTTATTCTTTTTAGTTCTGTTTCC
Source organism: Trichopria nigra (assembly GCA_030522945.1). Taxonomy (NCBI): domain Eukaryota; kingdom Metazoa; phylum Arthropoda; class Insecta; order Hymenoptera; family Diapriidae; genus Trichopria; species Trichopria nigra. The sequence continues at coordinate 2,883 of JAPYZR010006991.1, forward strand.
CAATTACTCAGATAAGATTACAGGAAAAGAAACGACTGCAATTGAAAACCTTGTTACGTCGGCGCAATAACTTACCGACAAAATATATAAAGTATGTACATATATATAGATATACGAATAAAATATACAGTAAATACACAATATTGCTCATAAAAGTTTCATTACAACGCAATTAAAAAAAGGTTTGATTTATGTAAATAACCGAACCGGTTATTACATAATTGTAATCATAAGAAGAGTTGTTCATTTTGAATTAAAATATACTTGTAAATATTAATTTATTTAATAATAAAAAGTATTAAATCCAATATTACAACATTTGATGAAAATGTCATATTACTATTACAATATTTGTGTTGAAACTAATATTACTATGTAAATTAAAAATTCATGACCGATGCTACCGTTCACACCTAATATATATAGCGTTTAAACAATATAAATATTGTAAATAATATCATACCATTCATTTTGCCGTAAAATCGTTATAAATAAACCCCTTTTCAATCATGCATTATTAGAAATTTATTTTTATTGTTTAATTGTATATGTTTACATCAGCATGAAATTGTTTTATGTGAATGATTTGAAAAATGCTCATTGTTTTTTATAATTTCGTAAGGTAACTCGTAAAATCCGCATTACAAAGGTTACGTGAACTTATGCAACGTACCGAAATCTTATGAACTGGTCGAGGAAGATGACCCCTCTGTTTTATTCATTTACGTATAATTCAGGGGTCTTATTTTGAAGACATTCGGTTTCTATCGATTTATCGTATATATAATAATTACTTATGCTAGAATTTTGTATCTACTAGTAGTTTTTTACTTGATTGAGCAATTTTCCTGAAATTTTAATGCAAATTTTAGTGCTTTTAATGTTTAAAGTCAATGTTTTGATTTGTTTGCATCTTTTAAACATTCCATTAAAATTTCAGGAAAATTGCTCAGTCAAGTAAAAAACTTATAGTTAATACAAAATTCTAGGATAAGCAGTTATCATATATACGATAAATCGATAGAAACCGGATGGCTAAAAAATAAGACCGCTGAATTATATGTAAACGCATAAAACAGAGGGGACAGCTTTCTCGGCCAGTTCATAAGAATTATAAGATTTCGGTACGTTTCATAAGTTCATGTAATCTTTGTATTGCGGATTTTACGATTTACCTTACGATATACATATATATAGTAAAGATAAAACTTAAGATAATGGTTGACAGAATAATGTTAAATGCGTAGCATTTTAAGTTTACACGGGACTTTTTTACTTCTTCTGTGCGTAAAGTTCGTACATTCGTGTTCGGCGATCATGACTCGATCCTTAATCACTTTACCATAATCGTAAACTACCATTCTTGACTTTTTAAGATTACCGGAAATTATGGAAGTATTATTATGATCATTTTAGCGCAAAAACAATTGAAAATACAGATACCAAATACAAAACTTATATTTTTGCAGTTGGATAATTCATCATCTCTTCCAAAAACCTCCATATTCACTTTAAAAATGGATGCCGAAGAAGAAGACGGAAATTTGGAACTGACCAGACAATTACACGAAACCATAATGGCAGGCGATACGAATGTCGTTAAGCGCTTGCTCAGCGAAGGAGCTGATCCCAATGCTACGATCGACAATAACAAGTACACAGCGTTACATTTAGCAGCATCAACACCGCACTCTGATATTGTACAAGTTATATTGAAACAAAGCAATTACATAGATGCAAAAACGAGAGACGGGGAAACCCCGTTACACGTTGCTGTTACTTGTGGGCCACAGGAGACGGTAGAAATTCTTCTGAAGCACAACTTTTCATCGATCGTTGCAGACAAAATCGGCAACACAGCCTTACATCGAGCAGTGTCAGCAAATCGTCCGGAAATAGTTAAATTGCTATTAAAACATAAATGTAGAGTAAACGCTTCAAATAACTGTTGGGAGCTTCCTCTGCACGAAGCAGCGCGCGTGGGCCTTGTGGAAATTATTAAATTATTATTGGATAAAGGCGCCGCCAATGCAGGTACTTTAGAGGGGGACACTCCTCTACAATTTGCCTGCCGTGCAGGACATTTAGAAGCTGTAAAGTTGTTGTTATCAAAATTTATAACCAAACCTAGAAAAAATCCTCCTACTTCGTCTGATACAAAATGTGTCTTGGCTAACACCGCTAATAACGCTCGAGTTACCGTATTGCACGAGGCTGCATACAGCGGTAACTTTGAACTCGTAAATCTATTGCTGACTTACGGTGCTGATATAAATTGCGTCACTAATTACAATGAGACAGTCTTACATTACGCGTGTCGCGGTGGGGATGAAGACGTCGTAAATTTACTGCTGAGTTATGGATTGAATCCAAACGCCCCTTCGACAAACGGAGAGATAACGATACATAAAGCTGCTCGTGGAAATCGGGTGAACGTTTTGAAATTGCTTTCCCAATTGGGTGTCGATATCAATGCCAGAACACAAGCCGGAGAAACGCCGCTTCATATCGCCACAATGCTGGGAAATGACGCCTCAGCCGAATGGTTGTTGAGCAACGGTTGCGATCCTTTGCTAAAGCGCCCCAATGGGATAACTCCTCTGCACGAAGCTGCTTACAAAGGACGACTTTCCATTGTTAAATCACTAATCGACCTTGGCGCTGACGTCAATACCAAATCGAAATACGATGAAACTCCGTTACACAGAGCCTGTTGTAACGAGCACATCGACACGATTCGAGAGCTGATCGCACAAGGAGCTGACGTGAATGCTAAAATGGAAAACGACGCGACCCCCATTTACGAAGCCGCTTCCAGAGGTTTGTCGGAGACTGTGGAACTTTTGATAAATGCTGGCGCCGATGTTAACGTCACGAAGAATAATGTGAAAACACCCTTGCACCGAGCGGTTTACAGTGGATGCGCCAAGACGGTCGGTGTACTTTTGAAGTACAACGCTGACGTTAACGCTAGAGATGACAATGGGGAAACTGCGATATATCACGCAGTAGAAAGTCGTCACCGGGATATTATAAAATTACTCGTCAGGTACAATGCAAATGTGAGCATTGCTAACAATAACAATGACGCTCCAATTCATCGGGCTGTGTACAGTGAATCGAGCGATATCGTCGAGCTGTTGCTGAATAACGGATGCGACGTTAATGTTAAAAATAAGGATGGCTTCACCCCGATACATCTAGCTGTTACCAGAACATTGCATATCACGGAAATGCTGTTAGAGAGGAAATGCAAATTGGACGTCGCAAATTATTTGGGTAACACGCCGTTACACGAGGCCGTCTATGGACATCCGGAAATCGTTAAAGTATTACTGAAACATGGAGCTGCTGTTAATGTTCGAAATGCACAAGGCGAGTCTCCCATGTACTTAGCCGGATCTAGAGGATTAACGGATATGGTAAAAATACTACTGGACCACGGAGCTTATGTTAATTCGAAAACTGATCGCGATGAGACTCTGCTGCACGAAGCTGCTGTTAGGGGGCGCCTGCCAATTGTGGAAATACTGCTACAAAATGGGGCTGATGTAAATTGTGAGTCGGGGGACGACCACGACACTCCGTTACATCGAGCGATTATGGGAGTACACACTGACATTGTGGAATTGTTGTTGAAGTCAAATGCGAACCCAAATGCTTTGGCAGGGAATAAAATGACTCCGCTGCACCAAGCTGCGCTTATAAAGAATTCTGATATTTTGCAGCTTCTTCTGCGCCACGGCGCTAATGTAAACGCGAGAGATCATGACATGAAAACTCCTCTGCACGGGTCAGTTTTATTGAAGCATCTGGAAAACGTCAGGTTGTTGCTGAGTAATGGCGCCAACGTAAATGCCGCGAATAAAGACGGACTTACTCCCTTGCATCATGCTGCGACTCGCAATGTGGAAATTGTAGATCTTTTGATATCAAATGGTGCCGACGTTAATGCAAGAAGTTGCAACGACACGACGCCGCTACATTTAGCCGTTCAAGGTGGCAACGCGGACATTGTACGACTTCTTCTGAGTAATAATGCAGATCCAAATGCAAGAAAAAAAATGTATGATAACACTTATCGACTCGATACAAAGAGTAATGCTGATGTAAATAGGAATTCACAGTATGGACAAACACCGTTACATTTAGCTGGCCTCTGCGGTGACCTGGCTATAATCGAACTATTATTGTCGAACGATGCTGATGTCAACTTGACGAATGAATTCGGCAAGACTGTGTTATTCACAGCTGTTCACTCGAAAAATTATAACATTGTCCAATTTTTGTTGCAGCACGGTGCTAATGTAAATCATCAGTGCACAGCGACTGGTCAGTTTGCGTTACAGATCGCTGCCCAGCGAGGTCAAGCTAAAACCGTGAAATTACTGTTGGAGCACGGTGCCGACGTGAATTGCAAGACTTTTTCCAATTTGACACCACTACACATGGCTGCTTCGAAAGGGTACCCAAAAATTGTCGAGCTCTTAGTAGCCAAAGGTGCAGACATCGATTCCAGAAACAAAGTCGGAAATACTCCTCTGCATCTGGCGGTAATCAACGGACACACAAAAGTTGCCGAGTCGTTGCTGACGTCCGGATGCAACGGGAATGCGACACGAAATTACGATGTAACGCCATTGCATATCGCAGTAAATCAGGAAAAATCCGATTGTCTATGTTTACTTTTGAAATTCAACTGTGACGTCAACTGTGAAACGCTCGATGGATCAACTCCGCTGTCATTGGCGAATGAAAATGATCAAGTGGAACACGTGAAGATCCTGATCAAGCACATCGCGAAAATGAAAATGGACAATGCGTATATTAATGAAAGAAATTCTTCACTTATTTCTAGCAACGAGTGTAGAAAGCAGTTACTTGAAAGTTACTCGAAAGTTGAAGAATTAAACGATGCGGAGAGAAACGGAGGAAACGTTATCGAAATTACGCAATAATTGAAAATATGAGATTGCCTTACCCAGTAAACAAAAACGTATTGAAAATTAAAAATACGAATTGAATTGAATTCATGTACGCGTTAAGTGAATTCATTTTCAGTCGTTTTAATCCATTTTAATTCATTTTAATTCGTTACAATTCGTATTTTTAACTTTCAATACGTTTCCGTTTACAGGGTATAGAAACCTGACATTGTTACCGTTTTATTGATTAACAAGGAAGAGTAGTATTTTTATAAACTATACGTTTTTACCATGTTTCTATATTTAAGAAATGCATGAGTCAGTGTTTATCACTTTATGCCATGTCGCTCAATATATGATGCATTCCTGCAATCTACGATGGAACGCCTAAAGTTGACGTTGATGATTGCGTATCTGAATGTACCCTTTTGCAGCCATAAGAAAAATGATTACAAATACTTCTTGTATACAAACATTATCTCTGCGAGATATCGTTATTATCAATTGATGTCATAATAAATGCAAGCACCGTTCAACACAGCAGTGTAACTTGCCTAAAAAAAATAATTGTTCGCTTATTTTCTATACGTACTTGTATGTTATGTACCGCTGGGGTTAACGTCAAAAATACAATACAATTTATTGTTGATTTGCATTTATGTTCATGAATGTGTAGGACATAAAAGATCGATAGTCCCGATAAATGTACATTTGATCTGTGACTTATATATGCCGTATTCTTTTATTTCGTGAATATATACTAGATAAAAAAATTAATATGTTATAAATTAGGAACAGCTTATGGCATCATAGATAGAGCTATTAAATTATGTGATCCCATTTTCAGAAAAAAGAATTTAAAAATTGCTACAAAATTTTATTAGATAATGGTTATTCCAATTACATTATCGATGATTACATTAAAAAAAGAGTTTACAAACTTTATAACTCAATTAACACTAATAAAGAGGACAAATTAAAAAAAAAACGGTTAGTATTCCATATGTCAAAGGTATTTCTAAACAAATTTTTTAAATTTTGGCTATAATCAAAAAATCAGAATTGTACACAAACCGTTTTTAACACCCACATAGGTGGTATTAAACCTGTCAAAGACAAATTAAATCTATTACAACTCAACAATGTAGTCTATGAAATTAAATGCAAATCTTCTAATGGAGTTTATATAGGGCAAACTGGTAGATTGTTAAAAAATAGAATTTCAGAACATAAAAAGAACATTTTTCTCTTACCAGCACCAAAAATAATTTATTTCGGGTAATTCTCGTTTAATTTTGAACCAATTTCAGCGATATTTTTTTGAAGATTGTATATGTTATGTTTATTTATACTTTTCCTGTTTTGAGGTTAGGTCGGTAATCGATCTACTTTAGAACCACCTTAAAACAAATCTAACTTCTGTGATTTGAATATTTTAGTTTAGGAATTGACGTTATCGACCGAGCCGCTTTAGCTTCCCACCAGTCGGTCAAGTTGAAAAGTTACTTTATCGAATCATTCGGTTTCTTTATCGAAAATAAACTATTACTTCCGTATAGTGTAAAAATGTTAGGGGCAAAAACAGAATGAAAGAGAAAATCAGTTAAACAATAGGGATGTTAATTTATGTTAGACAAACTCGAGAAGATGAAAAAATTTCGCAATAGTAATGAAAGTACATGTTTCTACCTTATCGACTCATGGTACCTGTTCATCTTTTATTTAATTAGATATATATACGTATCTTAATAGTTTACCACTAATTATTTTGAAATTTACAAATGTGAGTCGGTGTGCAGATATAAAAAATAATTACAGTAATAAATTATGATTGTATAGCCAACAAAATAAATCACATAATAATAATAATAATAATAATAATAATAATCATATTTTACTTTTAGTATGAGGATTAACTGTTATTACTATATGATATGGCAGTATCAATTAGCGATTATTATCAGTCGGTTTATAAGTTTTCTATTGAAAAAAATTCTTTTGATAAAGACAAATTACAAAGTGAAATAAAAACAATGAGTTTATCAAAATAATTATGATAAAAATTATTAAATTATAATTTTGTAAATTTTTCGTCTTTTTTCGAACCTTTTTTGTATTCACAAAAATCATGATAATTGACAATCCAAATCAAGAAAAAGAGCAGCGTAGTAATATTATTTTCTTAAATACTGCACTCTTACCTTTATGATGATTATCAAATTGAGATATATTCGAATTTCTGTTCGGAACATTAATTTCCTCACTCGAGTTCGCAATAAGGGGGTAAATGATATAAAATACGAAAGTTCACTGATTCACGACATATAATTGTACTGATGTAAGATACAAATATTACAAAAAAATATGTACAAGCTTAAACTAAAAATGTCTATTTGCAAAAACTCGTCTACAGCTCAACATTCGTTGTCAATAACGAAATTAGCGCAATATAAAACGATGTTTCTAAATTCGCTCAAGAACTTTTAAATTCAGCCCACTTACGAACATCGCTCTTCGACATTTTCGAGCGTCGCCTTTTTTACCTATGGTCGTAGGTTCTGTAAGACCACCGAATATGATTTTCAGTTTTATCGTAAATTTAAGGGACGGCTAAATACCGACGGGCTACTTTAATTAAACTCGCTTTTACCGACGTCTTATTTTCGTTAAAAAACATATGTTCCAGTGAGAATTCATACTGAATTATTATTTTAAAGCGCTTTTACACATTTTTTCTGAGTGTAGGTCAAATTTCAGTGAAATCAATGAAGAAACGAGCGAGAATTTACAAGAATAAAGTTCGGAGGTAACAACTACGCGAGCTGCATGATCACTACAAAAATTTATTCTTGCGAATTCTCGCCCAATTCTAAACCGATTTCGTTGAAATTTCGTATGCATTTATAAAAAACAGGTGAAAGCGCTTTGAAATAGATTTCGGTTTGAAAATATATTTACTTTCTGTTTAATTCCCCTTAAGTCCACTTAACAAAATGACGACATACAAATGTTTCAAATTAAATCATTAAATAACATTTTTTTCTTCCTTTCATCGAAAAACAACCGTTAAACGAAAAGAACAAAATACATCCGGCAGTGCAGGCCGAACGAGATAAATTTCATCGGCATAAAAATCTATATATTTGCATTCACTCTCTCGATCGAGAATGACGTCTCTTTGGTTGCACGCACACTTATGATAATTTACAAGAAAATAAAACCGAGATTTTCAACCTCGACACGCGACGACGGAGTATACGATGTATCCACATTGCAAGTATGTGCTTCAGTTTGTCGCGTCTGAATGACGCGAATAAATAACGGATTCTAAAATGAAGAATTTTTCGAAATTCTCCATTAGAAAAAAAAAAAACAAAAAAAAAAACAGTTTTTCCGGTTATTTTAAAATGATATTTTAAGGTTATGTCTTAACTGTACACCAAGTGCAGGCCGGGGAAAGGTAACCTTAAAAAATCATAAAGTGCTACATTTAAAACATGCGCTGATCTACATTACAAGTATAGAGTTAGATTCTCGCGCTTAAATAATTTTGAGGTTATGCTCGATTTCGTTGTAACGCGTACAATATTCTATTAGGTACACATAATTGAACGGGAATTTCAGGTCATGATTTTCTATAAATCTGATAGAACTTGATCGCTATATGGGAAATTTCTAGAGGTTAGGTTATGTATAAAAATTATTTTTACCGAGCATAACTTAAAAATCGGGAAATTCCATTATTTTTCATAGAATTTGGAAAAATGTCTCATACAGGGTGTCCAGTATTGTACAATATTATGCTGAAACACACTTCTGGCCTCGTCGAAGACAGAAAAATGATTTCACAGTTATGTCGGATGTTCACACAGAATATACAAAAATCGAACATAACCTTAAAAACTCTACGCTACCTTTGGTACATTCTCTCAATTACGAACTATAAATGTAATTCTCTTTGATTCGCGACTAAAACGTTCTCGGTCGAACGTGCAATTTCGTTGGAATTTCGTACGAATAAATAAAAGTTCTAAAGAAGTATACAGTTTTTGGCTTTCGGTAGCCTGAATAGAATTTGATTAATCGATGATAAATTCTATATAGTCTCAGTCGCTTCGTTGAACGAACGAAATAATTCGTTTCGCGTACAGAACAATACTGCCTAATGTTTTACATAATGCGCGGAAGAAGCTCGTTTAGGTTTTATATTAAGAACACGATTTTTCGAGGAATGAATTTCTTCCTATCCATATTTTCACAAGGAAAACGACCCTCGAGCCCTTAAAGCTACATTTTTCAAGCGATTCCAGTCATTTTCAAAAATTCGACCGCCATGTTAGGTCCGACATTTTGAATTTCAAAAACCGCACGTCAGATTCGTAATCAGCGACCCCAGTAACGCCCGCGTAACAAGTTTCAAGCGATGTCGATCGTTTTAAACAATTGGAACGCCATATTGCTCTCACGGGCGATTTTTCGAGGCTTCGGCGCCATGTTGTCGATCGCCATCTTGAAATTAAAAAAAAGTATCTTTAAGGACTTCTAGGCGTAAAAATCGTGCTTTTTTTGATAAAAATAATTGTTTATAACTTTTTCTACATTTATTATAAACAAATT
>JAPYZR010006995.1:0-20035 GCA_030522945.1 Trichopria nigra
TTATTGTCAGATTCGTAATCAGCGACCCAAAATACGTCGGAAACCATATTAAAAATATTTTTTTTAGGTGAAGCAGTCTTTCCGAAGATTTACCCAATTCTGAAAGGAAACGATAAGGCGACTATATAGGATTACGGTTGTCATGATCGAAAAACTTATAGCGTAGGTGAATAGTGAACTTATCGATATCGAACGCTTAGACTTTCATATGAGGTGAATTTATTTGTTGTTCGCGGGCGTTCCCCTAAGTGATATTGCACAATTGCAAATTCTTCATAAACGATATGGTGTCATTGTAGAAAAGAGTCGATAAACAATGAAAACAAAGAAAACTATAAGAACACTGTAAGGTTCCTATTGGCTAAAAGCGATAATGTCGACCAAAACTCGATCCAAAGTCGACACAACATCGACCAAAAGTCGATCGTATTGGTTGATTAAACTGATATCAACCTATAATAAGTAGTGAATAAAAATGAATATATAAATCAACAGGTTTACTACAACTTGGGTTAAGGGAGTTCTAAAATGGGCAGTTACCGACGTAATCTCGCAATAAGAAAAGTGTAAAATAAAAATTATTGAAAAGTTGTTTTCAAATTCGGGCTTTGGAAGGGTAATTCTTAATAACGTCTACAGGTTAAGTTTTCTACTTTGTCGATAACGTTTCCCAAAATTGACCAAACCCGAAACTGACCGTAATTTGGCAGAAGAACTTTTATTGGAAACATTTTAATAAGCAGCAGGTTGAGATGGGATTCACTTGCTCGATGTGGTGAATGATATTCGGTTTTAGGGGGTTAAATTTGGGTATAAATCAAGCGATTTCTCAATTTTTCGGTCACTTTTGTTTAAATGTCCAAAAACCAAATAGATCGACTTTATCCTTATTGTATATTTAACGCGTGTTTTCGCGGTGTATCTGTGCACAACAAACTCACCGATTTTCGTTTTTTTTTTTTTTTCATATTGGAATAACCGACTGTACGAAAGCGATGCTTACGCAAGAGTTACGAATACGCCGCATACACGTATGTATCTAATGCCAGACTTGTTGTTTTGCGTAAATTGGGTAATTTGAAAATTTCAATTTTGACCTCCACTCGAGGCTGCAGAATATATTCGGAAAATTTCGAGATAATCTTAATATGGCTGCCAAGGCACCACTTATTTGAAAATGTAATGAGTAATTGTTGTTATTGAATGTTCATAGTAATTGTCCTCGTAATAATTCTTTCAGTAACAGCATTTAACGGTGTTATTTGTTTTATATATACGGGCATTTTTTCTGATGAAAAGTATTCGCATATATTGAATTACGTCAACGATTTGCATTTTATAACACGTCCATCATCCCCGGTGCGAAGGGATGACTTATTATCCCCTGTCGGGAATGTGTGTAAAAGAGGGAGAGAACGTCAACGAGCGCCGGGAATGCAAAAGACAATGGAACATATCGCGTCGCGCATGCGTGCCTTTGGGGAATGCGGCCCCGTAACGGCACATCCGTTATCCGCGACGACGTCTGCAGCGAGCGAACTAACTCAGGCCTGAATTCCATTGTGCACTTTGTGAAATCCCAGCGATTAAAAATGCACGATAAACGTTCGAACGCCCGAAAAATATACATAAGGCCCAATTACCCAATTGCATAACCGGCGCGAATGAATGAGCGGCAGACGATGACGCCACCCATTCATGTCAGCGATGCCTGAATCAACAAGTAACAAGTCTTTTCAACTCTGCGATAAAACTTAAGCGATAGTTTACCGTTTCTGTAAATACTTTGCACTAACTTTTCTTACTTTTATTTCAATAACAACGACCCAAATAATATACGAGTATTCATTATTATTTCACTGAATTTATGGGAAATTATTTTGAATACGCGATAATAATTATTTTCATTTTTTACGAATATCGAGAAATGCTTTTATTCAATTTATGAAATATTTCCGATAATTTTTTTTTACTAAATTTTTATAGCCATTATTTATTTTATTACCATTGATCATTTTTACTTTCTTGTAATGTTTACACTTTCTTTAACCATTATCAACTTTAAGAGAATTATATCAAGTTTTCATCTTAATTCTTGTCCTTTTGTAACCTTAAAAAACCTAACTTTTTACACCTATTGGAAAATTATTATATTTTAAAGATTTTTTTAGTTTTTCTAGTTTCATCGGATTGTTATCAATTTCAGTTTCGTCATTTTATATTTATTTATATATCATTCATATAATCAACTCAATATTTGTTAGATTCGCACATAATATACAGATGCCACCATGACACATGACTGATATCCATACCTAATATTAACAACGAATAGAATGACCAACAAAGACAGCCATTATTCATGAGAAGAATACGTAGAAAGAATGTTTTATTTTCGGAATGAAAATAAATTATTATTTGTTGATTATTCATTGTACTATTTTATCCAATTCCGTTCTGTTGCTAAAAAAATGTAAAGTTTTTGAGCAATGGCAAAAAATTCGATAAGCTAGTCACAATATAAGGTTTACTTTATCTTCTAATACAATGACATATATATGTATATATCAAATACATGATTAACCCCCTTCTCTCATTATAGTCTAAATAGAATTCCCGAAACTCGATTCCTCTCAGAATAAATTTGAATGTTTCACTTTTATTAAATATTTAAAACTCTGATAAGAATTCTGACTTTTCACAAGGGACGTGATAAAACTCACGTTTAATCCGATAGACGTATATAATGTATTATATATAGATAGATATAAAATGTATTCTTTTTTTTAAACTCTTACAATAAACGATTTCGAATATGTGTCGGGAAAGCCTCAAGTCGTTGAAACGAAGACCTGTTTGAAGCTTACTAATCCGTGATTCACTTCCTAAGACATAATATTTTTATTTCTATATATATTTGAGTCTGAATCATTAGAATAATTTTTCATCACTTCTGCTAGCAGGACTTTTATTTCCGAGCTCCTCGATTTCTTTCTATAGATTGCTATTTATTATCGTTATACTGTTATTGTTATTCTGTTACCAAATTTCTCAATCTCGAGGTTTTTCATTGATCACTATACTCGTTCCTGGCAGTTCTGAAATTAGGGGTGCGGTCTGTAAATGAATTCAGTTTAGCCTAGTCATACTTAGAAAAGGTGCTTGAGTTCGGGTATCCTTAATGGGTTGACGAATTAGGGTATTCCATGTATAAGCCACGATATGATGTTATCCTAGATTTATTAGTGGTCCCTTGTTGCCCAAGTAGTTTACGAGAGTAGACGTTCAATAAATGTGTGCATTAGTGAATAATGAAAATAAGGTCCGCTCACAGCCCAACAGACGGGACCGAACTATTATCGTTGACTTATTTTCTGAAAATAGAATTGTAAACAATTAGTGAAAATGTTATATATATATATGCATATAAAACAGGTATTGTACGTAAGTTAGTATACGTTATACATATACAAGTAAATATATCGTATAGCTAATCAGCAACAACTTTAATCAAAAATGATTCCCCGATATTATTGTTTGTCGCAATAAAGCTCTGAAAGGATACATTTTCTATATGACCTCTATAATTGGTGCTGCGGCAATACTATATGCGAGTCTCACTTTATTTATATAAGATTCGCATTAATGGCAACTAATAAATAGCCATTTTCATCAAAAGAAGTATTTACAGTCTATTAAAACATGTTATGCTAACTCCGATCCTTGGAACACATCTTGGTGTATTGCTAACCCATTACTCACCACTTACGACTTGAATTGTAACAGTCATTCACATTAATGAAATGTGTTCTTAAAAACAAGGTTTTGCAAAGAATTCAAATGAAGTCTCCAGTGGCGTTGACATAGATATTTTCAACGGTGGCAAAATTGCACGTTAAATGATTTCTCATAGACGTTGCTAATTAAGTAGGAGTCTCGAAACAAATATTTTTATTCGTAAATACTTCATATAGTTTGTAAATCCTTATTAAAATACTGCCGTTATTAATACCCTACCAGTCGATAAATCCGAGACGTTATATTAATTAATAATCATGAAAAATATCTTGAGTAATCTGAAAATTACAGTAACAATAAAATTACGATTCGCAATTACGAACTTTATTAATAAATATCCAACGATAATACGATCAATTTGTATGCTTTGAGCAAAGTTCACTGGAAATGAATCGTGCAGATCTTGAGCATTGCTAACGCATGACTCACTTCCCAAGACTTCCATCATAACGGTCTTTCATCAATGAGCAAAAATAATTGAAATTCTTGGAGCCTTAGACGTAAATATTTTTATTTATAATCGTGGACGCTCTTAAGTAGCGTTAAATATAAACAGTCCCACACTGTTTACGTTTAACATTATTAATTTAATAGATGTTCATTATGTCATTAATTAATTGTACGTGATGTATTCGCGGATTAAAATAATTGCTTGGAAACCACACGCGAGAAACAAATAATAAAAATATAAATATAAAAGCCTAATACATACACGTACTTAATAAGTCGTCATCATAATTTAGTACATAAGCCTTTTTAGGTTACATCAACATGTAGGTTGCGATCAGATCTGTACATTTAATTTTTTCTTTCTAATGTTCGCACAAAAGACATATATTTTTTGTTTTGAAACTTTATTGTCATTATCTATATGTTTGAATCACTTAAAGTAAATGTCACTGGCTTATCAGCATATCACAGTTTTTTTTTATCGGTAATCCAACATTCCACTATTACGTTTGACGCCACGATTTGTTATAATCAATGATTATGAGTATCGTTACATGATTGAAATCTTGATAGGCGATAAAGCCGTTCTATGTTTATACAAAGTTTCAGAAACTGTTTTTCTAATTCGCAGACATAAAGATACGAAATCGTTCAATTAATTTTATCAATGCTTTTGCCGCTTTTTATAATGATAATATAAATTTGGAAAAGGATTACGTGCATATTATATTTATAAGAATCAAATAACTTTCTTGACCAGACTTTGGAAAGTAAACAAGTCATTCTGGGTGACATTCGTCGTCTTTGAATGACTATCACTTTATGTGTAAGAATTATCTTAACAGAAATTGGTCAAGTTGTAGGAAAACTGCCGCACTCCAAAAATGAAACATGTAACTTGTTTTTTATGTATTTTGGGCTGCTGATTACGAATATCGCGATAAAATTTGTCGGCCTTATTGAAGACGCTATCTTTAAAAAACCGCTAAAAACGTGTATTTTTTTTGCATTTAGCTTTAAAAGTACGAGACTGACAAACAAAATATCTCAAACATTTTTTTCGTAATCGCAAAGGGAAGCAAGTAATACGGCTAGATGAAGCTATATGAACATTAGAATGACCCGCGTGGCTCCCCGTAAGCCTACGCATTGGTAGTAGGAGAGACACATATTACAGATAGGTTCGATTTTCACTAACATCTTGGTTGGTTGGTTGGTGTTTAGGCTAGTAAGAAAAGACGGTCTGGAGGTCGGAGCCCCACCCTAACTCAAACACACCTTAGGTCTACGCATTGGTAATTAAACGGACACATACTGCATGTGCGTGGAGGCGAAGCCCCGTTTGGTACACTAATTTCCCTCCAAAATAAAAGTAACTGTCAATTATACATTCTGGAGACTATATACTAGCCTAACCTCCAACCAACAGATGTTAGTAATAATAATCTAACCCACGTGAAGTATGTGTCCCTAATTACTGACATTTTCATCTTTTCAGCGACTAACTATCTTTTCTTGCATCGAAAATGTAGCGTATCAATATTTAACTAAATATCAGATATATATTGTGGGCATTGTATTTTTTGTTTAAATATTCGATGTTCGATCATATGTTCGATCAAAAATTGAACGCACCATTTATGATTAAACGCCGTGGTAAAATGAATTTTAGAAAGTGATATCCTTTTTAATCAATTATAACAGTATATTATTTTGCAGTATATACCTTTGTCAATTCCTGCGCAAGAAGGCTTTTCTTGCTACCCACTTTTCTCCGAGGTTCATCCTTCTTTTAGGGGGTTACGGTCGGTAACACGAATAAAATGCATCAGACCTTTTATGTAGAGACTTACATACTCTACATTTTTTGTTTGACACATTTTTTTGTCAGACTCGTACTTTTCAAGATAAATGTAAAAAAACTAAAAAAATGAAGTTTTTTAGCTGTTTTCTAAAGATAGCGGCTTCAATACGTCTGACTGACAAATTTTATCACGACATTCGTAATGAGCAGCTCAAAATTGATCAAAAACTTGTTACATTTTCGTTTTTAGATAGAGGCAGTTTTTCTACATCTTTACCCAGAAATTCCTTATAGTCTCTCATCATGAATGTTTATCAATACGACTTAAGAACGATCATGAATATCTTTGTTAGTAATGCAAAATCATAATTAATTTAGCATTATTACTTATTATCCAGCGATATCATGTTAATGATATGGTAAATGATATAGTCAAATAATTCGAATAAGTGTAACACTGGATTTTCTATCATCGTAATTTCTTATGAATAATCATACATATCTTGACTATGTGACGTAATGTCGTGGTAAGTATTTAAAATTGAAATTTAAAAATGACCTGTCTTCATAATCCATTATTAACGAATTGTTATATGACCGAAGACAATCGATGAATTCGAAGATCTTTTTCATAGCTATTACACGTACATATACATGGTCACCAATTATCGGTTAAGGTAAAAAAAAAAGTAGGATTTTTAAAGTAAAATTTGGCATTTTTTATCAATAAATTGAATACTTATTGAATTTATTGAAAATAATTTTCTGCGATAATCTTGTCTACTATTCAGGAATGTTTAGTGAGCTGACAATAAATATGAACACCTAATATAAACAGTTACCATTAATTGCAATCGAATTTTCATCAATATTATAATGTATCCCAGCCACCAGATTGAGTAACAACATCTCAGTAATGTGTGAACACGCGGAGTTTCTATTATTAAACCGAAAACAATTTCCCTGGATACAGTTTCATCAAACGTCAATGGCAGCGTTATTCAGTGAAACTTGCAACCTCTCTTTGAATAAAATTAAAGAACGAGACTGCTGTAATGATCATAACACTCGCGGAATGTGCCGATGACCCTTGAAGAATTCCTTCGGATGCGTAAGTTTCCTCGACGGCGTATTTTCTGTAATATCAACTGGAAGAAAGGAGAAGATGGAGAAGATGGAAAAGAAGAAAAGAAGAAGAAGACGAAGAATGAAAGAAGGAATGGACGGAGGACATCGAACTGAAATAGCCTCTGGGAGCGCATTCCAGTATTCCACTCTCGCTACCTCACTCGCTTCATCTCGCTCTTTCTCTCGATCACCATCCATCTCCCGACTCCTTCACGCCGAGCCCCCCTGCCCCTCATTCTCGTTCCTTATCTTTCCCTCCTTGTCGCTCCCTCAGTCATAGGGCGCCCCTCTTTTACCAACGGGCAGCATCCTCCTTTGGTTGGACTCGGCGTCCTTTTATTTCGCTCGCGAATTCTTGAGTTTCCAGTCGCCGTACCTCGAGAATCGCGGGTTTCAGTTTAGCTTTAGACCTTTCAAGCACTCGAACCTGCACACATATGCATGTGCACAATTATTTCCATCATTTGCCCGCGAGCGACGTTCGATGGAAATTCTACACGTCTCGTAGAAACCTCGATGCAGAAGAACAAAGATCGAGGCAATCTGCAATGTCGCAGACTAAACGGATATTGAATCATAGACGTATCGAGATTAATTTCATTCAGTTGACTCAACTATGACGAAATGAAGATTATTTCGACATCTGGTACGAAGATAATCTATAAGCTCCGATTCTACTGACATCCAGGTCATACCATCCGGGCTTGATAGGACTACAAATAGTATATGGTCTTATTGTACATTTATAAATGATTTACGAAATATCATTGAGTATTATTATCAAGACAGGAAATGATTCTGGATTGTTCCCCATTTGGTGAATAGGAAAGTTGAAATTTGTTGATGTATCTCAACGAATGTTTTGACCTATTTCTTTATAAACATATCAAACTTTGCCGGCATTATCTGCAAACATCATACATTAACTTTATTCAATTCTTCTTCAACAACCAACGGAGTGAAGGGAGACCCCTATACGATAAACATGTTTGGGGTCCCAAAAGGACACCTAATGAATTGTTATTTTGGATTCCATCAGCTATATAATCTTGTGCTGCAAAGTCATCCACCGCTATGTCCCAAAAAGCAATTTTATTTATCAAATTTAGCAATATACCCGTGTTCAACATAGGAAATTTTCTAGTGAGACTGTTCGTTAACTATAAGTAGGATTTCACCCCATAACAAACTTCAACTCATATAGTAACATTTTCTTCAGGTTTCCCCTAGTTTTTGCTATATCCAAGATTATTTGTTAGAACAAACATTTTACGTCGTACCGTTTTTCCGAAAAATTGGAAAACAGTTCATGATATCTCCCACTTCAATGTTTAATATTGTTTGACCCATGCCGTCTTAAGGCATGAGTCAGACCGTCGAACATATAGTCGTTTAGAGGATTCAGCCCATGTTAATTATTAAGACAACTTTTTGACGTGTATAATTATAGCGTGAATGACACATATATTTGTTGTCCTCCTGTTCTCCAGTTCCGTGTCCCCTTTAATGTCTGATTCTCTTCTCGCATTCACCTACAAGTGAATCTTCTGCGGACTTTTCGACCAAGTCTTTAATATTAGTTATGTCTAGCATTCCGGCTAGAAATCTTGCAATACGTAAGCGTTAGGGAAATGACAGATTTCTTTCGCTAAAAAAAATATTCAAAGTACCCTCGCAATGGTCGATATCTATTCACGAAATGCTCAGTTCGCCTAGCTTTTCATTATTTAAAGAAAGCTCGCAAATTTTGTAACGACAATCACTTTCGAAATCCTATTATTGACAATGTATCTGTTTTCAACAAACAAGTGAAAAAAACTCTGACGACACGTTCTCAGAAATTTTTCAAAGCCGTGCAGCGTATGCCCCCCCCCCCCCCCCCCCCCCCCCCCCCCCCCCCCCCCCCCCCCCCCCCACCCCCCCACAAACCCCCCAACCCCCCCCCACCCACCCCCAACCAACACCACATATTCTTAATTTTATTTACCAGAATCTCGCAGTCACTGAAACTTTCTTAACATCGAATTTACCCGACCATACAGTCAATATACATACAGAATTATGACATATTTAGGAATGATAGACTCAACAAACTCGGCGGTGGCGTTGCACTGTACGTTCATGTAGGTTACAAAGTTTGCATGATAACGACTCTATCCTGTTTATTTTGTAATAAATCAGAGTATTTAATAAGCGATGTTATATCCGGATTATGGTCTTTATTATATTTTTTATTTTTGAGAAGTTTATAGGAACCGTTAGATTATTTTATTAGACATAATGCTTATCCACTACAAGTTATATTCAAATTATTTTAAAGTATTTTTGAATGCAATAATGTAATGTTGTATAATGTAATACGAAGTAATTTATACTTGCATTGACCTTTGAGGGTTAGTCCCAGGGCTAAGTCACATAAATATATAAATATATATAGGCTGTGGAATTCTTTCACTGGATTATAAAGCGGATTATAAACCTATAGTGGTCTATTAGAAGTAGCCGTCAGATGTTTGGTAGCTTTATCACAAAGTCTTTAAACTGAAACAATTTTAGTAAACCATAGTTGTGAACCAGCTTTTTAATGACCCAACTGACAGTAAATTAAAAATCCATTTAATTACTCTAGACTTCAAAATCTTAGATGATGACACACACATGACAAATAGAAACAAAAGAATACAACGAATTTGTGCAATCGTAAACAACAGCCTATAAAAAGTGGGTATTAAATACCAAGCTCAATTATCGACGTATGCCAGGCATCAGGTAGCGTCGTAAAATTTCGGGAAAGACAAACATTCAAACGATTCAAAACGTGATTTCGTCCACGACCGCTTTTACCTGGAAAGGCCCGCCGTTTCTGAAATGAGTCAATCATGGCGCGAAACCGGACGAATCACGGCCGGTCGCTTCGCACCTTTTCGATAACTCGAAGCATGGTGCAATTATCCACGCACGTGTCGAGCGATGTCAATCCCCGTGGTCCCCGCTTAATGTGTAAAAAAGAAACGTGTTACCCTCTAAAATATTTGCCGAGCTATCAAGAATCATCTCGCACGTGCTCCGCGATAATGAAGGAGACGCGAAACGCGAATGCGACTCGGCTCTTCCTTATGGTCTATCCGCGTGTTTCGACGTGGATGTACATGTGTGTGTGTGTGTTTGGGTGTGTGTGTATTATACACACGAGAGGGTGATAGCCCCAGCCGAGCTACTCGTGACGCACGTGGAGCGACGTGTCCGTTCATTCGAGTTTCCTATACCGGTACACGTGCATTATAGCTCGTATACATATATAGGGGGCAGCGTCCCGAAAGGAGACGCCCGACGAATCGTTAAGGCGCCTCGCGAACAAACTCGCGTGTCATTTTTAATTAAATAACTATCATTTTTATGACAAACGAGCGTTGTTTGCGTATCGCCTAGTTATTTTAACGGCTTTTTTCCCTGTGTTTTCTTTTTTTCAAGAGGAAGTCGTACCGTTGATTCCGCATTCTTAATTATCCGCCGCGCGAACTCCTTCCGGCAGCGAAACGGCTCTTTTGGGCGTTTATTACCCACAGCGCAATTATTTAATTGTTCTTTTTTTTGCAGAGGATGCACGAAACTTCGCGTATACATATGTACCCTTTGACGCGACTCCATTTTCTTCACTTTGTAATGTATCCTAAACGAACTTATGTTCCTCTTTGCTTATGAAAGACGCGGTAACAATCGCTATTCGCGTTTTACAAAAAAAAAAAATATATGCTAATGATAATATACTTATACACATATTCCCTCATCACAATACATTTAGATAGACCGCTTAATATCTTATATATAATAGAACGCCATCAATACCTTATTATTATCCGGAAATAGATGATCGAAATAAAAAACTTTTATTAAAGAATTATATTTCTCGAAAAAATATGGCTCCTGTCAAGTTATTCAAAGGGGGTGAAAGAAGATTTGCCATTGAGTATTGAGGGGATTTTTACCTCAGTAACAAAAAAAAAATCTTATGAAATTCCGAAAATAAACATATATAACGGGGCACGAGCCATTATGACGGAGGTGTGTCACGTTTTCGTGTCGGAATTGCACTCCAGAATGAGAGGGATGAATCTCGGAGAATTGCCCACATGCTGGCAATCTTTCAATGACACACGTGTCATTTTTTTACGAGAGTATACTCGCATTGGCTATTCTACTAATATTTCAGTTTTAAATGATTCGTATCCCGCAACGGTACTTACGTTAGCGCGACGTTTCGTATTGTATACGACGCGGAAAAAAAATAATTGCGTAAGCAAAATATAAAATTAAATATATGGATACTCAAGGTTACAATATTCGTAACTCTTTAACAGTTAAAAGTATTTGAAGTTATTTTTTTAAATTCAATATTCATATGATAAATGTGTATGCTATTTTCGTAGTAGGCCTTTTTTTTAATGCGTTCTAAAGAATGGTATTGTACAATCTGATCAGTGGAATAGTAAAAAGTTGGGTCGGAATGAGCTCAAAAAGTACTCTTTAAGTGTACCAGGTATATGCGTCCCTTTCTATATAGAATTATTTTTTTAAATACATCTTTTATATATGATCTTATTGAATTCATAAAAAATAATTGCTCAGATATCGACGGATAGGAGGATATAAAGTGTACTTATTATGCACTCATTCTGGATAACTTTTATACCTTTATACATCGCGTAAAAATGTTGAAATAAAAAATTGAAATGCAATGCGATGTGCTGTCAATATTATTATACTTTTACGGTTAAAGTTCGTAATTTTCATTTCGTTACTGATTGTTCGGCTCATATGAATGAAAATCAGGCATTGTGCTGTCGAGTGCTTTCGGACGCGAACCGTTAAAACGATATATAAAACTCCCATTCCATAGGAATTCCATATACCATTTCCTTCAATTTTCCTATTTATACTATACTATACGTTTTAGTGTTCAAGCATTATTACAGTTACTGTATACTTGGTCTTATGTCGTCGCGCATTTCTTGAATGGACCCGTGGAAGTCCGTGCATTCACAGCAAGCACGGGCATCTCCTTTCCCATCGTAGAATTTAATTAATTTGCGCCATAATTCACGCTTTAACTTCGCAATTGGGCGTGGTAAGAAGACCGAAGTTTTAACCATTATATATCCGGTTGAATGCGGATCACTACCCTTCCTCCACCCCCGCCTTCACACAACTGAAAAATCACTATCCAACGCGATCGTTGGTGGAAGGGAAATTAACGTTTTGTGGGTTAGTAACTCTGAAAATTTGCAATTTTATGAGATGCACTTTTTGTGATTAACTTTTCACGTTTCTTTGTGCCTTTTCCGATACACATTTAACAGAGAGTCTAACGGCTCTTCGGCATGAATGTCTGTAATCTTCATGATTTTGCTAACTGAGTCGTATAATCAGATTTTCGAATAAAGTCATCAAATTCCAGGCAAGATGACGAGTAATATTCAAACATTTAAAAAAACCTTTCGTAATATATCTATTAGAACGTTTAATGAAAATTATCAAACATGTTCGATAAATTTATATTTATTTTCTTTTTTTATCTTTTCAACCTTTTTAAGTTTCCCATTATTGGTGTCTGCATCACTTTTGATCATTTTTTTTTGTTTTTGTGTAAATGTTTATCATTATTTTTATGTACGTGCAAGTTTTGTTTGCTTCGAAAGCTTTTATTTTTATTTTCATCGGTGTTGTACATTTTTTCTTCATGCTTTTTCAAATTTTCACGACAACTGTTGCATTTTACTCATTTTGTTTATTTTTCTTCTTTCAATGACTTTTATCTTTTTTAACTAGTTTTTAACTAGTATTTTTGTTAGCTTTCATTTGATTTTTCATTGAATAAACATACTAGAATAAGGAATTAAATTTTTGATTCTTTTTAGTATAGCATGAAAGAATATATCTTTGTGAATCTCTATTCATTTTTTAAAATGTAATCAATAATCATTAATCATTTTTTTTTCCCTCAAACTACATTTGCAGGAATGATAATTCCCCTAAAAAACATATTGATGTCCAAACAAAGCATTGCTGATGTAACGAACATTACCATCTATTGCTGGAATATTTACTGATATATTGTATAGTAAACATTCGACTAAAAAAAAAAAAAACAATTATTCTATTAAAATTGCCACACAGCACAATAAACATTGTGTTACATATTACGCAACATTTCCGGAATGTTAAATTCGCGGTACTTTTCAAGCTTTGTGAAATGACGATAGTTTTTTTTATCAATGTTTGCTGAGCAACTAATCAATTTTATATCATTTCAAAGGGCGTGTATTTCACGTTATCAAAAGTTGTTTTCATGATTGAACATGTAGGGTGACATATTATGTCACACGAAAAACGAAGTAAGACTTATTAAATAAATACTCACTAGAAAAAAAAACGATTTATAGAATTTTTATACTCTGATTTTAATATTATTAATTATGTTCGTATTATTAATTTTTTCCTTTAATTAAAATTAAATTGAAAAAAAAATAATTAATTAATATTAAATATTGTATATGACCCTCACAGAAAAAAATATGTTTGGTGTCCGAAATGACACCCAATTGGGTGTAAACCCCAATTTTTTTAGTGTTTACACCGACTTGGGTGTCATTTCGGACCCCGAACAATATTTTTTGGTGAGTTCTGCAATTTCAGGTTCGTGTACGTTATTCTGGAATAAAATTTGTAGGAACGAGAGATCAAATTCCCCATGATAATAGAATTACCATATCTAAAATACTTGTAGTAGCTTATACTATGAAAGTAATAATGTAGTCTTCGTTTACGAGTTTTTAAAAAAAAATGTGTTAGAGATGATATCATTGGAATTTTGGATATGATGAAATTTATTTTTATACTTGTATCGTGATTCTAGTATCTATGTCGTTTTATTTACACAATCGTTTCTGAGTTAAAAAGAATGCAAACCTAGAACTTTGGGCGTGATTGACTATAATATTTGATATATTTATACATTATCAGAAAATAAATAATTTAACGAAAATATTTGTCTTGAAAATCAATTTTCAAGCATTGGATGAACAGCTTTTAATTTCTGGATCAAATCTTGAAAGGCAATAAAACAAGAAAACAAGTACGATAATTGATTTTAGTAATGTTGTTTCCTTTGACATTTTATTATCTCAGATTCAAGAATTTTGCATGATCTCACACATTCGAGAATAATGAATGCTTATTTTATACATTGTTCTTCTATATTATTTAGTTTTGATCGCATATGTATTTTGAAGTAATCTTCAATACGTCACGGAGATGACGAGAGTCCTCCGACCTTTCTTTGTTAGATTATCTCGGGATGACTATGCCCAAAATATACTGACATTGTAATAAAAAGATACGACTACTCCCGCCGTAACGCAAGTGTTGTTTTCTTTGTTTCGTTTTTATTGAATTTTCAATGTAATAAAAATTAAAAGCCAAATTTTCATATTTGCGAACGCAATCGGCAAACTCTATATCTGTCAGAAACGAATGAGAACGGGACGATGAGTTTCGACAATCACGAAAGTGTACGCAATCTCGAATCGGCGAATTAATGATAACCATCGAAATTAGATCGCATTTCGAGGCGTGATGTTCCGAGGCGTTATTAGTAAACAGGTGAGTCCAAAACAGGCAGACCTCTCGTCCCGGGGAACAGCAGGCCCCGATACATCGCGCTTCCGACGATAAGCGTCGCGGCGAGCGACAACGATCGCCCGATTAATCGCTGGCTAACGAATGATTAATCGCATTATTAATCGGGCGAGCCGCCGCGGCAAAACGGCGGGCGTTCCAGGGTCTGGAATGCGAGCAGTTCATTGCTTTATCGCGGCCCGACACGTGTCGGTAGACCATAAGACACACGTGCGGCCCTCGTACGAACACACCGATGCGATCCCGTTTCGTTATTCCTTTCCCAAGGCTCGACGGTGCGCGTGTTGGGCGGCCAAGTGCCGCTTATCGCCATCCTGAAATATTGTTTTCGCTTCGCGACGACCTGTGCGCGAAATACGCACGCGAGTGCA
This sequence comes from Trichopria nigra, assembly GCA_030522945.1. Classification (NCBI taxonomy): domain Eukaryota; kingdom Metazoa; phylum Arthropoda; class Insecta; order Hymenoptera; family Diapriidae; genus Trichopria; species Trichopria nigra. The sequence goes on from JAPYZR010006995.1 coordinate 15,247, forward strand.
CTACGCCCAAGTCCTTCGTTTGTAAAAATGAATAAATACATATAGGTATAGGTATACATATACGCACCCCGCCGTCGAGTTTCTCACGACTCGGTGGGCTTTAAAGCTCGCGATAAGCTATAGAGCGAAGCTCTTATACGTGGTTTTCCTTAATCGTCCGTGCGGCGAGAAGTTGAAAAATAGAGTCGGAAGAGCACCCTTGTAACTTCGAGCCGCTGCTCGAGATCCTGCCGATGGCGTCAGTCCTTCGAAATGCTTATGAATGGGCATTATTGAATGAATTAGTACGCCGTACCTATACCCTTGTTTCGAATAAATTTACTGTTCCATAATCCACGCGTGACCATTCGTCAACTTATACACGGAAAAATTCACATAAAGTCGTCAATGATAAACACATTCGGAAAAAATAACACGAAAACATTCGTATTTTTTTTTTTTTTTTTTTTTTTTTTTTTTTTTTTTTTTTTTTTTTTTTTTTTTTTTTTTTTTTTTTTTTTTATTTTTTTTTTTTTTTTTCAAAGACAAAAAACAGTTGGATAAGCTATAATTTTATTGACAGAAAAAATTAATCCATCATGTGTATTAATAAAGCATTGAATATTACTCCAAAAAGACATCAGCTTATAACCAAACAGTGCACTGAAACAAAATTTGTTATTTTCAAGTAAATATTTACTTGAATTAAGAAAATGTTTCCTTATTTTTAGTAAATCTTACTTAATCCAAGAAAATTTTTTCTTAATTCAAGTAAATATTTACTTGAAAATAACAAATTTTTTTTCAGTGTGGAAGTATATAAGCATTTATGATTCTTGAGTGAGCTTTACTACACGTATAATCAGAAATAAAATATATTCCAGTATTAAAAAGTATTGCACATATTTTCTGGACTTTCTTTGTTTTTAATAAATTTTGACATGCTTCAACTCGAAGCGTACTTCCAAAAGCTAGTATAACGTTCAACATATAATAAGTCCAAATATTTACGCAAAATTTATGTAAGTGTGTTGACGGCAGAAAAGCGAGGAACACGATGTCGAAAGAATCAATATTCGAGGTGAACCAACAGAAAATGTGTCATAAAAAATGTATACTTATACATTACCAAAGTATTTTGGACGCATGGTACGTCTAATTTTTTCGACAACTTGATTTGCCAGCTTGATTTCAAATAAAAACTTTTCGACGAAGGAATTTATTATTTGAAAATGACAGACTCTCCGAAAAAATGTTGCGAAATAAAAAGTTCTTAGAATTAGTCAAAGAATACGCTGAAATTTTTACAGAATTTTTTGAATTTTTACAGAATTTTTTGAATATTTTTTGAATTTTTCAAAATCCTGAAATTTTAAAAAATGAACACATTCTACTATACACGGTAATTAATTCGGGGAAAATATTACGTTTGCTTATTTTTAGTTTTATATTCTGATAACAGTACATTATATTTAGTTATAAGTAAACAAAAAATGTATATTTTGATATAGATATCATTTAAATTGAACAAATAAGGTATTTTTGGCATCAATTTGGTTGAAACCCAGAAAACGCAACAAGTGACAAAGGTGTAACAAATACATCACGATTATACTTCTTATATATAAATGTTACATTAATAATTACGTAATTGTTACATCGTGGTTGACTGGAAAGTCAAGTGTAAAATCGTACCTTTATTCCAAATGTCAAGTTGGTGTTGAACAATAATACCTGTTTACAGTTTTTTTTTTTTTTTTTTTTTTTTAATCAATCACCTCTCGTCTGATATTCAACTCCGCGTTATCCCGTATCACTGATCTTTTTGAAATTAAAACTTACTTTTTAATGAAGCCCACTATACGTCATGTATAATGCCTCGAGCATCGTCGGTACGAAGTCAATTGAAATATTTGAAGCGCGTCCAAGTCCAATGACGTGTTAACCGAATAATATATATAGAGATGCATTATTAAAAAGAATTACTCTTAATTATTTTATCTGATGACCGAGCATTCGCCTTTAATTTCAACTGGAATATGACCGATGGTTGATTTTAAGGCAGATACAAATAATTTCGGAGGCATATATGGGCAGCGAGATAAATATTCATTTATGCTTTATAAATTGAGCAATCTATTAATGTCCCTGCATATTGTTGGTAAATTAAAAATGAAGTGCTATTGAATGAACGTCTGAAATAATGTAAGATTGAGAAACTTAAAATTAAAATTAAAATTAAAATTAAAATTAAAATTAACTATTATTGTTTATTTTAATATTTTATTGTACAACTTTTAAGGCTATTATTCAAAGAATTACAACAAAAAATACAACAACAAAAAAATAATTTGTAATGTATTATGGTGTTTGCCATTAAGTGTAACATTAATGACATCATTAAATTTTTAAGATTTTTATTGTTATATTGGCAGATATCTTTATATTCCCTTCAAGATAATTTTTATAATGTATGAAATTTATCTTACAAAAATTCCTTAAAATGTCCAAAATATTTGAATTGATGGTATTAAAATTTATTTCGTACAAAGTGACAGTTAAATTTTAATTACTGAAAATGATATTTTGACTTCGTTCGATGTAACGACAGTTCTCGAATTCATGTCTAATGTGCCCAAAATGCTTGTTTTCGCATATGGTAAAAATAATCATGATGCGGATTTCCATTCAATGAGAGAAATAATCAAAAAATTCGTTCTTAAATTAAATTTACACGAGCATTGACATTCTAATTAAAAATTATTGCCTGGAATTAATATTTTGGTCACCATTATAGCGCATAATATAATATTACACTGAAAAAAAAAATTATTATTTTCAAGTAAATATTTACTTGAATAGTAGCAAGTAAATATTTACTTGAATTAAGAAAAGATTTTCCTGAATTAAGTAAGATTTACTAAAGAGAAGGAAACATTTTCTTAATTCAAGTAAATATATTTACTTGAAAATAACAAATTTTTGTTTCAGTGTACACATTCCATAATATGCTATATGAAATTCTTTAATTCATTATAAACTGTACTATAAATACAACTAATTTCTTATTGAAATGAAACAAGAGTAACGTGTCTCTGGATAAAATGCTCAAAACACTTTAGAGAGTGTCGACGTTATCAGCATATCTGACTCGAAAGCATTAACATTTGACATTCGCGGTAGAAAACTAAATGATAATACGCATTTTTGTAATAAATGATGCGCTCAGAATACTTTCTTCTCACAGTCTCTAAGATATCTAAATATTGAAAGGATTATTCTGCCTTTGAAATGTTTGGGCATAAGCATCGATAGAAAAAGTTGGAATAATAACATTACGCTTTAAAAACAAAAGAAAAAAAAAGAAGTAAGAAGCATAAAATAATTATTTTAGGCAGATTTAAACGTGTTTAGTATTTTCATTCTTTATTTGCTCATTTCATCTATAGTTTTCTTCATTGTATTCGTAAAATGTATAAATGTCCCAGACGTTTGTGTTTTCATTAGGTTAAAGAAGAATATGCTTAATGCACTGCTTGAGAAATGCCAGCGAAGAGAAAAACAAATATGTCTACCTCGTCGGAATAAGTCATCGAATAAATGATAAAGAAACATTCTGACCGCATATAAGAAAATGCCCCACAATTCGCGGCAAATAAGCGTACAATTTCCCGGGCAAGACGTGAAAATGATCGGTTCGAGTCTACATGCATATAACGACCGGATCGAGAATATATAGAGGAGTGTTACGAGGAGCAGTCCTAAATGCCCGCGTGAGAGCGGAAGTGACGGAGACGGTGGCCGAGGAGGTCTCCTCGTCTTGCCTTATGTAAAGTCCACGCAGAATCTCGTCCGCAGCGGCGAACATCGTCCGGCTATGCATCCCCGCATTCCTCTCTCACGCTGCGATCGCGGATCGGGGCGGTTATCCGGCCCACACACAAGCCTCGTCTCGTTGAAACATCAGAGCGCGGCGCGCCAAGCCGCGTCGCAACCGTTGCACGGCCACCGAGATCGCGAGTCGAGTCGCGCGAGTTCCTCCGACCGACTTCGATCTCTCTTCTTCTTCTTCTTCTTCCTTCCCTTCCGCAGGCCTTTGTGGGCCCCCTTCTGGGCCCCAGACGCCGCGTGAGGTTCCCCTCATTCCACCGCCATACCCCCACCACTCCACCAGTCCTAACGCTTCTTCCCTTTTCCTTCCCATTCCTCGCCCCACCGACGAGCCGCGGCGACGGATGCCGAACCTTCCGGGTCTTATTTGCGAGGCCAGGACCGTTGATCGCAGAAAAATGTTTTGTCGTCGCGATAAAAATGCCGTCGTATTGACAAAACTAATCCAGAACGTTGCGATCACCTGCCATTTCTGCCGCAGGCATAAAGCATAACGTTTCTTTATATATCTGAAAATATTACTACTCCTTTGCATATTAATGCGTACAGCTCATATATATACTATTGAAGATATTTTGAAAATATATATATGAACGAGGGTCCAAAATATTTCAGTAACAAAACCTCTATTATTATTATTATTTGAAATTTTCAACAAAGATTACATTCTATGTACGGAATGTAGTATTACCTTCATTACGTACAACAATTTAGATTAAATATATCCAAAATCAGTAATTTGGTCATTTTCTCTGGTAGAAATTGCGCCAAAATACTGCCCAGTTTTTGGCTAATAAACTTGTGTACTATAGCCAGTTTCTGGACAATATCTTATTGAAATCTGGCCAGTTTCTTAATGGAAATGTAACGATTGTATGGATATTTTTTAGATAACTTTTGTAGATAATTTTTGGACAGT
>JAPYZR010006996.1:0-13151 GCA_030522945.1 Trichopria nigra
CTGCCCTGCGCTAAGTATAAACGATAAAACTATACCTCAAAGTGACTCAGTAAAATACATAGGAATACACTTAGACAGCCGACTAACACGGAGGAAGCATATCTTCACGAAACAAATGCAACTAGGCCTGAAAACTAAGAAAATGTACTGGCTCATTGGAAAAACAGCAGAGCTTAGTAACAGAGACAAAATACTTGTTTACAAATCCATACTTAAGCCAATCTGGACGTTCGGCCTTCAACTATGGGGTACTACCTCAAACTTAAATTTAGAAATTTTGGAAAGATTTCAATCTAAGGTTCTACGTAATATCGTCAATGCTCGGTGGTTCGTAACAAATGAAATCATTCATAATGCTCTGCAAATACCATTAGTCAAAGAAGAAATAAAGAATTTTTATAAAATAATCCCAATCAACTTACACATAATCTACTAAGAACGTCAATCAAAAGTACCAGGCTCAAGAAACATAAAATCTTAGAAGATTAGAACAAATATAGTGCAAAAGTTATTCTCAATACAACATTACAAATTATTTTTATTTTTATTTTTTTTCTCTTTTTCTTTATAAACTAAATGTGAAATATGTAAAAAAACCAAATTAGAATGCTTGCTCGAGTATGTTTAACCAAACACGTAACTGTACAGTAATAAGAATCTACTTTTTGTCTCAAGAAGAGACAGATTGCAAAGAAAAAATCGGAGTTAAACAAAAAAAATCGTTCTTTACCTTTTATGGTGGAAACCTTTGTAGATTAAGTCAGGAAATGCACGAGGTTTCATGCGACTTTTATACGCGCGTGCTTAATCGGCATTTTGATGCTCCTGGGGGCTACAGTGACATCTGGTCATCTTCAATTATTCTCGTCATATGAGTAAAACCTGAGAGTTCGTAGTAGATGAAGAACATCTGCGTATTTATGTACTATCTTTCTTATTATCTGTTACGTATTTCTTCTTAAATTGTTTGAAGATTCGATGTGAGATATGTGGTTTTGCATTTAATGTCACCTAAGAATAGAATTTTATTATTTATACCTTGACTCTTGATGTGGGTTTATTTAATTAAGATCACCGGTTCCGATATGATGAGTGCATTAAGGAATTTATTTGCATGAAGTGTTATTTAGGTGTGGGGAGAAAACATTCTTAAAGGCGACTTGCACTTTTTTTATATCGACCTACTCTAAATTGTAAACCTGTATCTAAATTCGCTTTGAGTCGCCCTTAAATAATCTCGAGAAGAAGGAGCGAGTTTATCCCTCTTTGTCGTTACCATTATTTATCATACGGTTATAATAATTTACTGCTTTACGAATACTCCGCCCGCAAAGGGGCCAGGAGGTAATAAAAAACGGACAAAACTCGGCGATTTTTAAAATTTTTATTATGTTTATAGTAATCTACATAAGTTAAAGTAGTTTTCAGCAAATTTCTACTCCAATTAAAACTACTGCATTTCGAATTCTACTGTACTTTGCATTCTAATGTAATGTTAAAATTTGAGTTCGTTTTATGAACGATAAAATCAATATAGTTTAAAATTGTTCAAGATTCTATAAAATTTTGCATTTAATTCCTGATATAGATGAATATACGAGTAAGTTGCAAGAAAAAAACATTTCAGAAAATGTTATATACAATATAATACACAATCTTCTTATTCGTAGGTGCGTATTATTTTTCCATTATGCGCGCTTCCGTAAGACGATTCCCCTAGATTCCGCTAGATATAAAAAAAGTAAAACGTAGATCGCTTCATTATTTAAGATACTTTAATTTTATCCTGCCCACTTTTGCCCGTTTTCGCTTACTAATTATAAATATTGCAAAAAGTTACGTGCAATATGCTTGACGCTTGCTTGTGGGTGCAAATCTTCACTTATGGTCAGTTTTTGATTGACAAAAGTAATAATCAGATTTTTTACACATTTAGTACTGTACATACTTTGTACTGGTATTAAGTCTATGCTATTACTGAACAGATAGATGGTAGCATCCTCGGTTTCCATGTGACTTTCCTTACAAAACATGTTTTATCAAATACGCTAATACTATTTTCTGCTTGTTGTTTTGGAATGTCGAATTCTAAATTACTTATATAATTAAATTTTATCATTTGAAAAGAAAATTTAAAATTGGGATACTTAAAGTGGCAGAGTTGACAAAAAAAAAGAGATTTTTTAAAAGCTTGAAGAATTGGGTAATATAGGTTGGTAGTTCACAAAATGAATCTTAATCTTTCTGATTTAGATTCTAAAGGGATCGATCAGCTGAAGGAACAGGAAATTATAGGCAGCTAATAGAATGAGAACCCGATTTGAATTAAAAAATAAAGACTGGTTTAATTCTTGATTTTCCATTCCTCAAATAATTATTGCAGATAATGAAGCCGATAAAAGTACCACAAATTCTGTTGCTGGTGGTCATCCAAGTCTTGCATTTAAAGACAAATCTGAACGATCCAAGCATCGAGAAGTCGCAACTATTGATCGGGATAAAAAACATGATCCATTAGCATTGTTAATATCTAGTCGGCAAGCAGCAAGTAGATCTGGTAATAAAGATTTATACTGCGTAATAAATCAAATTCTAAAATCTTCAGAACAACCGAAAAAAATTCGTAAAATATTAGAAACAACAGTTGTAAAAAAGAGTCCAGAGGAAGCATTAGCTTTATTGCTTAATAACTCTTTATCTAAAGCTGTTTATACTAACATGCGATTAGATGTGAAAAAATATGGTGTAGATATTTGGCCTTCATATAATAATGTCAGAGAAACAAAGCTACAATGTAGACCTCCATTAAAAGATACGTCTATTAGCGAGACAAGAGCAGAAGTATATCTTCAGGCTCTCTGAAAATATGCTGTAAGTAGAATTGTAGATTTGTAGAAAGAAGTAATAATTCATTACATGACTGAAGCACAAGTGACAGAATAAGATGATGTTTTACTGTGTTCATATGGGTTTGATGGCAGTAGCGGCCACTCATGTTATAAACAAAATTATAAATCAGTTAACACAAATCCAAATCAAAAAGATGACCACTTGTTTGCCACGACGCTCATTCCATTACGATTAAAAATGGATAAAGGAATCGGAATTATCCCCCGCTTTAATGAAGTTGTCTGTTCGCGGGTCGGCTCTCGGGTGGAGAGGTAAAGGATGGACAACACAGATACAGAAGACATGACGAGACAGACATCACTACACCCACCCATAGCCAGTCCCCCCTACCCAAAGTCGGTATCGTCAGCAACCTATTGGGGGGTCTATGCCGTAGCAACTGTGACGCGGATATTACCCCATCTTTATCCGAGGTAATGCCCACGACGCACCGACCGCGGAAAATCGCTGACGGTACCGGTTACTGCCGATCGAGGTCGGTAGAGGTCCCGAATTCGTACCTTCGCCAGCAATGTTCATAAATAAACTCGGGACCTTCGCGACGATTAGTTCGTGCGAACTAAGCTGACGCCTTAGCACGACCATCTCGCCGCTGCCGCTCGTCGTTCCATTACGATTATTAACGCACGAAAATACAGTTCTTTGGAATAACAGAACTCCTCAGTCAGCACGATTCTGCCAACCTCTTCCAAAAGAAGTAATTCTTAATCAAAAGGAAAATGTAGAAAAGCAAATAGATGATTTAGCAATTATTGAAATTTTTTATATAATCATAGAAGTATACGGGTTCATTGTTCTATATTTTTAACTTTAATCGATGGAAAAGTTTTAAGTATTATATGATGTTGAAGTTCGCAACGTTGGAGTCCAACGAAAATCAAAAAACCATTTTTTTTTAGGTCCCACTAGGCATAATAAGGATAGCAAACAAAGAAATAATCGATTTTGATAAATTACGAATGAAAGAACATGAGTTCTAGTTGTATATACACCGCGCACGGCTCTCGTGCAGCACTATGTAATAATATTAAATAAATCCGTATATAATGAACCGTTATATTAAATTTTTCGATGTTTTTTTATAAATGACTATTACAGTTCGAGAAATGATAATACAGGGATCTCTCTCTGCATTATCAATTTTACACATGTGTACCCACCATTTAGGATCCTATATGTGATCCCTATGTGATCCCCGTATGTAGGCTTTTTTATTTTTTATTTCAGATGAAATTAAAAATTCCTTTTGGTAGATGTTAATTACCAGAAAAATATATATATGTGGAATATGTGAGAGAACCATCGAAAAAATTATCGGGAAATGAAAGAATACATTTCTTTTTCTCTCCCTTTCCTCTTCATTTTGACTGCTCTTTTCAGCGCTTCTTGTAATTCCTCCCACCCTCCTTCTACATCCATTTTTTCCCACACTACCTCCTCTACACTTCCTCTAAAACTTTCTGCCCCTTCCTCTGACCAGTCTTGAACCATTTCCGTCTCCTTTTCCTTTTCTTTCTCCTTCCTTTTGCATTTCTTATTCAGCTCTATTATTATCGGATGGTGATCCGACTCTTCCCTGCAGCCTACTTTAAACGACTTTATTTTCGCTTCTGTCTCCATATTTACAATTCCAAAGTCTATCACTGACCTCCCTCCCGCTTTTTCATATGTCCGCTCTGCCAGTTCGTCCCCTACTTTCCACCCATTGAGTATCATCCACCCCCTCTCTTCCGCCACTTTAATCAGTTCATAACCTTGTTTGTTTATCACACCATCTTTCGACCTCCGTTCTTTCCCATTTTCTTTTTCTTCTTCACTTCTCTGTTCTCTCCACCCCCTTCCTTCCCAATTCTGGCGTTAAAGTCTCGTACTATCATCATGTTTCCTTCTTCTCTTTCTCCTATCGTCCTTCTCAAACTGTCTAACCCGTCCTTGCTTCCTTCCTTGTTATAGATCGTTTATACCTTTCCTTATATATGACAATATCGCGCTGCTGTATCCCCTCTACTTCCTCATCGCTCACCCCTCTCTGTTCTACTTCTTTCCTTATACCCGTTATTATATATACCCCCTCGCTCTGCCCTTTTTCTTTTCTCTCTTCGCTGGCTGATATTTCCACCTCCATCATTCTGGCATTTTTTCTTTTAATTTACCCCAACTCGATTCTTCTACCCATATCTCCGTTAATCCAATCACATCGAAAAGTGTCAGAAATTCCTAGAAATCTTCCTTTTTTCTTTTTAACCCTGCAATATTCCAGAAAACCCCATTTACTAGCCTTCTCTCTTCTACGTTCACTCTTTCCCTCTCTTTTCTCCCCTTTCTCTTTTTCTCCTCTTATTTCTTTTTCTGTTGTGGGCACGTTTTTTTTTTTCAAAAAGTTTTCTCATTCATACATTTTCCCGCTTCATTCCATACAAACTCTTTCCCATTCATCCACGCTTTTCCGAAGCCCACTTTTACTTTCTTCCCTCTCTCTTTCTGTCTCTTTGCCCATATCCTAATCGCTTTTTGTTTTTCTCTTTCCTCCCTAGTTAAATCATCGTCTACATACACCATCGTACCTATCAATTTCTTCTTATTTACCGTCATCTCTCTTTTGTCCTCTAAACTATTTAATTTTACTAGCAACATACTTTCATTCTCTCTATTTCTTATTTTGAGCGCTTCTTTTATTTTTATTTCTTTATCTAACCCGCCTAATGTTTTCAAAACGCCCGCAACTGCTTCTTTTACATTCCCCCCCTTCACTTCTACTCCCCGAATCACTACATTGAATCTTCTTTCTTTTCTTTCTTGTTCAGATCTTTTCTTCTCCAAATCTTCCACTTATCTTTTCATCTCTTCCAATTCTTCTTTCACTTTCATTCTGGCTTTTCTCTCTTCCACTCTTATTTTCTCTACCTGCTTTTCCACTTCATTTTTCGTTTCTCTCCGTATCACTTCTTTTAATTCTCTTTTTAAGCCACTCACCAAGTCTTTCCTCAATTCTTCCTTCATCTTCTTAAAGAATTTCTCCATGACTTCCTCCGTTTCTTCCCTTTGCAGACCGCCTTTTCCGTCACCCATTTCTACCTCTTTCTCCCGTTTGCTCGATTGACTTCACTCTGCTTCGGAATTACTTATACGCTCGGAACGCACTCAATGTCTCGTCGACGGGCGCGGACCCCGGATCGCTCGAAGTTTCCGTCAGTCCTTTGCGATGTGCACACGTACGACATAACCTAAACAGATGAAATGGATGGATGGATGAATTGTTATTTATAGCGTTTTTCGGATTATAGGAAAGGAGAGCAACCAGGAGATTTGGTAAGTATATTTTTTTCAACAATTATTAGCCAAGAAATTCGTGGTTGACCGGCTATATTGGTTTAGATTACATTACATTAGATTCGCTGTGCTTTTCATGCCTGAATTTTTAGTTGCTCTATATATAGTAGTAAGTAAAAACTGAACACCTATATTGTACAAATCAAATAAAAATGAAAAATCGTGTCGCTACCATCAATGTCCTATTTAGATGTATTTTTTATATATAAAATTGAATTTTCATTTTTATCTGATTTGTACAACAGGTGTGTAGTTTTTATGGATTATTGTATATAGAGCAACTAACAAAATCAGGTATGAAAAGCACAGCGAATATAATGAAATCAAAACTGCCGGTCAAACATCTTACTTGGTGTATTCCGATGCGAATGCACAGGGCAATTTATCCAGATTTTTTTTCACTGGGAATCATACACGGAAAATTTCATCAAACTAAACTTAACTCGTACACAAACCTTGACTGTAACGTTTCGAACTTCAGATACTTATGATAATCTCCAAATTGTCCGATGTCCTCCAACTGTAGAAACGCTAATTTTTTTTAATTCATATTAAATTATTGAAATGTTAAAACTTACATAAAACATAATGAATAAAAACACTTGGTACTTGTCGAAAATTAACGGCAACTAATTGTATACAAGTCAATATTAAACTAATCATCGTGCTAATAATATGCCGGTTCCAAAGGATAATACCCGTGGTGTTTATAATTTTTCAATACTATTTTCCTGTATTTTGGAGTGAGTCGGCACGTTGGACGTGCCGGACATAGACATTTTTTTTTAAATTGCAATACGGGTTCCTTTGTATATATAGAAACGATATGTGAAATAAAAAAAATGTCTGAAATAAAAAAAATGCGTGAAATTTATTTTTTACATTAGAAATTGAAACGTACTCCCTATGCAGCTACACGTTGACCGTACGCGGCATATATCAGGAGAAATATATAAACGTTCCGGACATAGAAAATTTTTTAAAATTGCAATACGGGTTCCTTTTTATATATAGAAACGATATGTGAAATAAAAAAAAATACGTGAAATTTATTTTTCATATTAGAAAATGAACTTATCTCCCTGTACCGCTGCCTGCGGCCCGTGCGCGGCGTATATAAGGCGAAATATATAAACGTTCCGGACATAGACATTTTTTTAAAATTGCAATACGGGTTCCTTTTTATGTATAGAAACGATATGTGGAATAAAAAAAAAGTGTGAAATTTTTTTTTCACATTAGAAACCATAGCGATGCACGAGATCCGTGTGCGGCGTATTATACAAGTAGAACTCATGTTCTTTCATTCGTAATTTATCACAATCGATTATTTCTTTGTTTGCTACCCTAGTGGAACCTTCTTCCTTGCAAACCGGTCCAATTTGTCATGCGACGCCAAAATTGTTGAATGACTTGACCGATAAAAAACAGGCATTTTCTTCCCAGATCCAAAGTCATTGAAACACAGCCCGTAGAGCTCTCGAAAATCCAGAATTATTGGCTGAGTACCTTGGACTGGATTCTCAATTACTATGTCAGTTTAAGACAATTTTAGTTGCGCCTTTCACTCAACTTCCTATTGATGCATCAAAATTTGAAAAATGTTGCGAGGCTACTGCGACAACTATGTTCACGGATATCAAAAATTATCCGTGGTACCATATACCTGCTATTTTACATATAATACTTGTGCACGGAGCCGACATTATTAATACAAGCATATTACCTATATTGGAATACTTGGCGAAGAAGCATTTCATGCTAGAAATAAAGACTATAAAAATTTTAGATAATGCCACAGTAGAAAACACGATAGAAAATCGAATCTATCTGATCTATTTAATCGGGCAATGGATCCTTCAGATGTAATTATTTCAAGAATAAGTCTTCAGATGCGATATAATCAAAAGAAGGTACTGACTATTCCAACAGAAGTTCCATCATTGTTTGAAACTCCAGAAATTAACATAGATGAAGAACCACCATCAGTGTCAAGCACTAATGACAGCGATGACGAAGACGAAGATGACGCTAATAGCAGTATGTGCAAAGATTTTACAATACTAGACGAAATTGAATTGACGAATGAAGAAAATCTCTAATGTGTTCCTCCTATTTGTGAATATGTGAGAGGCGAAGGGACTCACACCAAAAACGTCCCCGTAGATAGGGTCAGGGGTATGCACATGGAAAACACCCCCAATAGGGTTTATAATAGTACTGCAGTCATTAGATTCCGTCTACGGGGGTAATCGATACCGTTTTATATTGTCCGAAATAAACATAAATAGGAAATAAAAATAAAGTTATTTCCAAAACAGCTTCTGAATCAATCTATGTCCTCAGTCAACCTTTGCACTCTGAACGCAGGCGATAATATTGTTTACGTTAATTGTTCGGGATCTCGTATCGCAATTTCAGCGATGCGACGGGATCCGAGTTCCCCCGACACACCTCGTTCGCGGGCATCGATGATTTCGTGCTTCGGCCCTTTTTCTCAATTGTATTGCATCGATATACAAGTCAAAGGAATACGCGCTGGCTCGCGGAGCAGTTACGCGTTTCGGTATATGTACGATTTCGAATTTCGGAGCAACGCGATTTCGGCTACCGCCGCGCTTTCCTTTGCCTCATCGTGGGAATCGACGCACGCAGGTCGAAAAATAAGCAAGTCGGCAGACTGTAACCGTCGATTTTGCGAACACATATTTCGAATATCGATACGGATGTTTTGCACCTTTTCAATAAAAAGGCTCGGCACGCTCAAAATTAAAGCTCATTTCGCAGCTTCGCAGCGGCCACCTTTTTCTCGTCATATTTTTGTCACCAACGACACCAATTGTCGTAGAGTATCGGCTCCTTAGTGAAGATCGGGTTATTGAACAAATACAAAATGTTTTTCCAGAAACACACACACACGCTTGCCTACTATAAAAACTCTCACGTAGCTGAGAGAAAAGCCGGGGCAAGCGAACCTTTATTTATTTGCAAACGAAACACTACACTATTTATTAAGATAATAAAATTACGAATAGAGAAATATATATACCTGGAAATCCCGTAATGACAAATCCGCGACACAATCGAAGCCACCGCGAGGATCCTTTTCGCTAGAGAGCTCTCTTACCTTCATCTAGTTTTTACAAATAGGCGCCGTGTCCAGTCTTCTCTCAAACCACAGGGTGGGTGCATTCGTCCAGCCCTCGGAAATTGGACGTTGATCTTTCGCAACGTGCCGAATCTCCCAAAATACTCTCAAACACACGCGCCTTACAATTGTCTTGCGTTACAGTCTACTAAAATATCAATCGCTTCACACTGCATAAGCAGCAACAACCAAAGCCACAAAGGCAAGCACCCGAACCAAAGCCACACAGGCGAGCAACGCAAACCAAAGCCACAGAGGCGAGTAACGCGAACCAAAGCCACACTGGCTCGCAAAGCCGAACTAAAGCCACAAATGCGAGAACACGCGGCGAGTGCACACTATTGTAATATTATCCGCTGACCGATCAATCATTCCCCACTGCGTAAGCCGCAACAACCAAAGCCATAAAGGCGAGCAACCCGAACCAAAGCCACACAGGCGAGAAAACGCGGTGAGCGCGCTACTCCCGTAATCTTATCCGCCGACCGCTCTCTTCTGAAACGTCGATCGAACTCAGTTCTCGTCCTCGTGGACCGCAAGCACGAAAATTCAAAGTATTCTGCCTAGTACAAAACACCTAAACAAATGTTATAAATACTTAAATTTACAGTAACGAGTAACAAAGCTGTGAACAGCTAACAACGTTGACCGAGGGCCTTACTACCATACCGTTGGTCGTTCGAACTTCCCCAATGCGAACACGGCCGTCGACACCCGGAAAGACCCTCTCCACCAAACCTGGTAAATTGATTATCCGCGATTAAAACGACGTCTCTCGTTTTTAGTTGCTGGGTCCCATTTAACCATTTCTTAAGGGGCAACATGATAGGAAGGTACTTCCAGAGCCAACAATTTCAGAAGGCACCCGCAAACGATTGGGCAATGCGCCACTGTTTTTTCAGGCACTTACTTTTTAATGCATATCGGCTTAAGTTATCCTGATCAGAGGAGGAGCCCAATAAGACGTGGTTCGATATCAGCGCTTCTTGGTCACGTGGGTTTAACGAAATATGTGTTAGGGAGCGCGAGCGCCTAAGGCCGCAGAGGCGAAACCCTAATTTACATTTCAATAATTCATTTTAATGGTTTCAATTTTCAAGTATTTGCGGATGCGCGGGTGGCTGTGCGAGGAAGAAGTTGGGGGTAGACGTCGTTCTTGGCTCCCCCGTGCGGACTTGTTTATCCCCACCTGTTCTGCCAGAAAACTGTGGATTCATATTTCCGCAGCGAAGCATAGGCAGTATCACCCCCGTTACCGCGACACGCCGCTATCTAAATCTCATTTAGAGGCCAAGTAATTTAACTTTAACAAATCTGGACGTGAAACGCCTTCCTCATTTAGACTCATACTTTTACACATTGCCGTGTGGACGAATACCAGTGTAAACTTATGTGCCCGTTAACTTGTTGTAATCTTATATACCCGTTGAAATTTGAGTTTCATTCCCAAAAAAAAAAAAAAAACGCGAGAGCCCGATATACTTAACCCGTAAACGCCCAAGAGGGCATAAATTTCATTCTTTTTCATCGTTCTGCTAAAGACACAATTTGTTAGTAAATCTTTAAGGAAATACATATTTTTATAGTTTAAGATTCGCTATTTCCGATGGTGATCTTTAAATATTTCTAAAAATTTATAAACTATGAGAAAATTTAGTTTAAACCAAAAAAAACCTCATTTAGAATAAATATCTAAACTTTAAGGAAACATGATTTGGATATCGATTTTTCCCCTTGGGGTTTTCAAAATGGCGCCGGGCATGAGAAATTGTTCTGCATAATTTAATTAATTTTTTTCTCGAAAACGATGAACTTTCAGAAAAAACACAAATGTAAAAAGTTTTCGAAATTGATCAAAGAATCCACTGGAATTTTTTCAAAATTATTGAAGCAATTTTTGCAATTTTGCAAATTGTAAGTTTTTGAATAATAAAAAAATTGCTCGAAATGCTTTGAAAAAATTTACACGTATTCTTTGGATAATTCTAAGAACGTTTTGTAGTTTGCGAATTGCTTCAAAACTTCATCGTTTCCGAGTAAAAAAATTCCGAAAGTACATTGATGACGTAAAGATGGCATTTTCGGAATTTTGTACTCGGAAACGATGAAGTTTTGAAGCAATTCGCAAACTACAAAAATTTCTTAGAATTGTCCGAAGAATACGTGTAAATTTTTTCAAAGATTTCGAGCAATTTTTTTATTTTTCAAAAACTTACAATTTTCAAAATTGCAAAAATTGTTTTAATTATTTTGAAAAAATTCCAGTGGATTCTTTGATCAATTTCAAAAACTTTTTACTATTGGTGATTTTTTCTGAAAGTTCATCACTTTCGAGAAAAAAATTCATTAAATTTTGCAGAAGAATTTCTCATTCCCGGCGCCATTTTGAAAACCCCAAGGGGAAAAATCGATTTCCAAACCATGTTTCCTTAAAGTTTAGACATTTATTTCACGGGCAAATGAGGTTTCAAGTTCATTGCAGACGGGAAACATATTGGAAATTCGATTTATAAAGGAAAAAAGGATGGAAAAATTACGTTTTTTTCGTTTAAACTAAATTTTCTCATAGTTTATAAATTTTAGAAATATTTAAAGGTCACCGTCGGAAAGAGCGAATCTTAAGCTATAAAAATATGTATTTCCTTAAATATTTACTAACAAATTGTGTTTTTAGCAGAACGATGAAACAATAATGAAATTTATGACATCTTGGGCGTTTACGGGTTAATCAGTATGAAATAAACAGAAGTGTTTTCTAAACCACGAATACAATCTTGTGAGCGATGGAAATAGTTATACATAGTCTTCCTCGCTAAGCTTAATTTTTGAAGTCCTCTCTTGTTCGACAACACATCTTGTTGACTTCATTTATTGCAACTCTTTATTAAGTAAATTATGTTTAAATCCTATAGCATACGAGCAATTTAAGGCACTTAACAATTTGTATAATCAAAAGATTTATATTGCCTTCTACGTGGCATTTAATTTGCCTATTCCTTAGTACTGAACGCATGTAATAGTTCTGTCAGATTGCCGTCCCTTCTCCTACATAGAACCTGATGTATTGATCGCGCTGGGCACAGTAATAAGGAGGAAAACCTTTGTAATATCTTACTTTATAGTTTTACAGGGACGTTAACATGGCCAATACATAAGACTTATTTTTTCATTTTCAACTAAACCACCACCTTACTAAAACCTATCACATTCATATAATTTTATATATTTTATATAATATATTTTAGGACGCGCACATAAGTTTTTACTGAAAAGAACATATTTTAGTATTTAATATTAATTTCTACTCATGTCATCAGTAAATTTCCATAATATGAAACGTTATTTATATCATATATAATTACAATATGTAATTTTGTTACTATTATTTGTAACCATTGATTTATTAATTGTACACAATATTTTACATTCGATACCTTTTATTTTTTTGCGTCTACCGTAATGGCCATTTCCTATATTTGAAAGAGGAGAGAGAGAGACTTACGCATAGTTGTCGTCGTATCCGTCTTGTGGTCTGCTTGAAGGAGCATATCGTGGGAATGCCAATGCTGGTGACGTATTTTGCCTTCGATCACATAACATGCTCAGTGGTCGTCGGATCCGCCTTGTATTAGGATTTGAATGGACAGATTTGTCCGTTGATCCCATTTTACAGATGAGTGAACGAACTCGCTGGGTGTTCGGTGATCTCGTTGATGGAATGAAGGCCGAAGTTGTTCTTATCAGGACGATGGAACAGCCAATA
>JAPYZR010006998.1:0-11665 GCA_030522945.1 Trichopria nigra
CCCCCCGCTTAAAAACTAACCTAACCTAGCTGTCACAACCTGCCTGGATACACATATGACTTGTCCACATATATGCCTACATCGTGTAGCTTTTGTATCACCGAAATAGCCATTTAATCAAAAACTAGGGGCTTCGCCCCTGAGGCCTCCGGCCGCCAACCCCACCAAGGGTCCTGCCCCCTGGACCCCCGGCTCGCTTCGCTCGGGCCTCAATAATTCAATATACTTCATCTTTCGTAACCTTTATAACTGTCGCGCTATGCGGCACAAGACCGATGCCCGGTGCGTGTCTCCCCGTTTCGCGGTTCCCCCTTGGTTCCTTTTTCTCCTATTTTGGAATCGACGGGTCGAGCGAACAACGACGGGTCGATTGTTTTCCAAACTCTGTACTATCGCGCACTTGTGCCATTACGTGGCTTCGATTGCATGTGACGCGATTCAACGAACTACTTGTAATAAATTACGTGTTGTGGATAGAAGTCGATATTGTGTCGCATACATATTTTACCACTTTTCCTCGTTCATTCACGATCCTGGAACCTTACGGCAATCGGAGTGGTCTTTCCAGATTTTCCGTTCCATAATTCAACAGGGTCGAAGTAAATTTACTTTCGCGATCATTTTTGTTTACTATGTTATCCTAGTACTATTGTTGTGGTGCTCCGGAGTTTAACGACTCATTGTGTATATTTACTAACTGAAAGTTTATAACTCTTTATTATTCATATTCTCCTGATATTTCCGTAATAAGGGTTTTCGCATTTCTTGTGTGGCTTTTCAAGCGGGCGGCGTCCGCCACAAAAGCATCATCGGAACCGCTGAGTACCAATGGGAGAAGCGTATAATTGGGCGTTTTGAACTCTTTACTGGAATCAAAAATGACGTAAGTGATTACATATCCACGTTGGCTTCGCGAGCATCATTGAGCACATTTAAAAGAACTGTTTGCTTCCTGAAATAATTTTGAAAACCGGAGACTGCAGGTTGTTATTTTTAAGTATGTTATGATTTGCAATTAGAAAATCTAGGGGCTTTGCAAGATGAGGCAGGTCCGCTACCGGACGCGTTTCAGCAGGTGTTGTAGGAATGGACAGTTTGCTAAGAGGAATGATAGG
Source organism: Trichopria nigra (assembly GCA_030522945.1). NCBI lineage: Eukaryota > Metazoa > Arthropoda > Insecta > Hymenoptera > Diapriidae > Trichopria > Trichopria nigra. The sequence goes on from JAPYZR010006998.1 coordinate 1,116, forward strand.
GCAACGTTTTCATTGGGTTTTCACCCAAGGCAGGGATGGAGCTGGGTGCTGTATTGAATCCTGCAAGTGTTGGGATAGACCGTTGGGACTACGGCCTTTGGATTAGGGCACTATTGATTATAATTCGTTGGTAACCGCTGGAATGGATGGAATTGAGAAACAAAATGTTGGAAAACATGGGGCAGGGCTACATGGCAAAATTTTATGTCGGGTGTCGTTGGTCAAAAGGAATGAGCTGTTGTAATCGTCATATAATAGGCAATTAGTGGAGCAGAAGAAAAATATTGCAATGTGACCGGATTGGGACGATACGCCAACCCGTATCGGGAAAAATTAGGGCACAGAAATAAAATAACTAAAATAAAACAAATAACGAAAGTGTTAAAAAAAAAAAAAAAAAAAAAAAAAAAAAAAAAAAAAAAAAAAAAAAAAAAAAAAAAAAAAAAAAAAAAACAAAAAAACCAGTGAAATAACACAAAAAGTGTACACTACTTGCGCTAACGAAATACAAAATCAAATTTCCGGAAAATCTTGCTTAACAAAATTGGCAACGGCTTGGCTTAGAGCCTCGGAGAAATTGGGAATCAAGGAGAGGGAGGAATTCCCAGTAAACCAAAGCTAAAAAAAAGGATTGAAAAAATAAATGAATGCTTCTTAGTAATTCCCCATTGTTCTCAATCCTATTTTCTGACATGCAAACATTTTTCTTTTACTGGGTTGGAGAAACGGGGTATTTAAATTTGTCATTATCAATATAAGACAAGGAACAAATATGTGCGTCGGACTTACCCAGTGAGTGCGACCAGCACCGACGCAAATGAAAACAATACCTTTGGATCCTCTTTTGTAAGCGCGGCTCAGTCCATAGATTCGACGAACATCGACCAAGTTAGCTAGCCTTCGACTGCGCTTACGAAAGGGTTCGACTGCGTAAAGTTAGATGCTACAGGTCAATGGCTGAGGTGCTCCAGTTAAATCTTAACCTCTGCGTTGTGGCCAAGGACCATCAGTTGGCCAGAGAGGAGAAGGCCGATGTAGCCATCATCAGTGAGCAGTATCTTGGGGATCCGAAATGGGTCAGGGACACAACCGGCAAGGCGGCCATTTGGGTGTGTGGGAATCTCCACATATCCAACAGTGTGGCTCCCACCTCACCAAAATTCACATGGGTGGAGGTAGAAGGTATAAGATTATACAGACTACCAGTAATAATCTGGGAGGATTTTAATGCATGGGCAGTAGAGTGGGAAAGCGTGAAAACAAACGATCGCGGTCGTACCTCACTTGAGGCCATTGCCACGATGGAGCTGGAGATCGCTAACGTCGGAACAAAAACAACTTACATCAAGGGCGATAAGTCATCCATAGTTGACCTGACCTTCGCCGACCCCAAACTGATGAGGGCGGGTCACGAATGGAAGATTAGCGATCGATACACGGAGAGTGACCACCAGGCTGTGGTGTACCAGCTCCAGTTAAACAGCAGGCCAGCTCGAAAGAGCAACTCCAGGAGGAAAAAGAGATGGTCACCCTCCACATTCGACCAAGGGATGTTTCTCTGCTCACTGGAATAAACAGCGGATGAGAGAGCACCCGAAGAAAGGGCTCGAAGCCTCTCCCAAGCCATAACATCGGTCAGCGATGTCTCCATGACCGCAAAATCTAACCATCGCGGTCGGCCCTATACTGGTGGAATGAGGACATCGCTGCTACCCGGCGAGAGTGTCTTAAAGCTAGAAGACGTCTAACCGCGGCCTACGAAGAAAAAAGAAGAAGCTTAAAGCAGCAATTAAGACAGCAAAAAGATAGTGCTGGCAGGACTTCAGCGAGCAGGTGGACTGGGACCCTGATGTCCGACCATATAAAAGGGTCATAAATAAGATCAAGCCCAAGGGAATAAAAGCTTCCTCGACAGAGTAGTCCACGACTTGTTCCCAGAACACAGGGAAAGACCTGTCGGTACTGGTCTGTTGGCAGAACCTGGTACAGTCCAGCCACCAGCCGCCACTGAAGGATGGCTTCTAGGACGATATCTATCTGCAAAGCCCCGGGAATGGATGGAATCCCGGGCCTGGCAGTAAAGACCGCAGCGCTAAATGTCCCATGTACCTTCATGGATAAACTTAGCGGATGTCTTAAAGAGGGATGCTTCCCGGAGCAATGGAAGCAACAGAAGTTGGTGCTGCTTTGTATGAGTTTCAAACCCTTGGATGAACCATCCACACACCGACCAATCTGTATCCTGGGCATTCCCGGGGAGCTGTACGGAAAATATGTGCTATTCTCGGATACGTGGAAGGGAGCAATACTTGTACTCCTAAGGAAAAAGCAAAAACCAGTTCGCATGAACAACCAAATTCGCATACACCCATAAAGTACACCCATAATCGTTGATACAGAGGGAAAACTGTATGAACTCTATGAACACCTGATACTTGCTCGATCAAAGAAGATATAGTGCACTGGAGCACTAGCCAAAAACCAGTACGGCTTCAGAGACGGGTGGCAGATGACAGGCGCAGTTCTAAGGAACGTTGAGTGGGAAAATCTGGCAGCGTCGCGATGCAATCATACTTTATGTCCGAAACGCTTTTAACAACGCCTATTGATAGGTCACTCTGAATGCTATACGCAACAACGGGACATATGAGAACTTGGTCACCCTGATAGCCTCCTACTTATGGAAGGGAGAACTATAATTCTGGAAGCGGGTGAGAAGTCGACAATGAGAAGATTAACATGCGGCATAACACAGAAGTCGGTACTAAACCCGAGTCTGAGGAACATCCAGTACGATGACCTGCTGAGAACAGAGCTCCTGAAATGGGTACAATCAGCGGGCTTCGCGGACGAGGTTGTGGACATTGTTACAGCGAACAGTAAGATATTCTAATAGATACCGCAAATATCGCCGCTCTGGACTGGACTCTTGACGGCTAAGAGGAAGATTGGGCCGATCAGATTTAACGTCGAGGGGGTCGAGATACAACCAACTAAAACGGTGAAATATCTAGGAGTCTGTCTGGAACAGAAGCTGACCCTCTCCTGTCAGATTGAAGAAGCTATGCAGAAGGCAGAAAAACGATGACGGCCTTGGCTAGTTCGCGCCAGACCGTCACGCCCGAGACCATACCGAATATGATGACCAGAGTCCAGAGAACGATGGCAATCAGGGTGTGCAGTGATTACAGGACGATATCAGCGGAGGAATCGGGGTAATCGTAAGCTTCCGTCGATCGAGCTACTGGTGCGAGAATAATAGCAGGTGTACGAGGGCTTTCCGCGCAGTGAGGCGAGGAGGGAATTGCTGCGAAAGTGGCAGAAGAAATAGGTGGAAGGAAACCATGTTCGATGGCCGTACAAGCCCATTCCAGATGTGAAAGCTTGGATCAAGAGAGGGTACGGGGAAGTAGACTATTTTCTGACGCAGGCCTTGTCAGTGAACAGCTGTCGGTTCAACGATGAGGGACACACACTCTTCGAATGTGTGAGGTGGTAGACTAAGTTCTAAATCCTTGGCCGAACCATCCACACACCGAACACTCTCCTGTATCCTGGACATTCCCGGGGAGCTGTACGAGCGGATAATATGTGCCCGGCTTGAAGCACCCATCAATGAAGCTGGAGGTCTTTCCGACAACCAGTTAGGTTTCAGGAAGTGTCGCACAACCATTAATGCAGTTGACTGGGTCGCGTCGGAGGGCACACATATGTAAAGTCATCTTTTTTCAGGGTTAGATTTATAATACAAGTTTTTTGCAATCTTTGCAAAGAACTTGAGTTTTTGATAGGTCATGCGGTCAGCATAAATGCAATAAAATGCGTTAGCGCTGTCACAGAGCTGCTAAGCGTTGTTGAAATTAACAAAGATATGCAATATTATTCGTTGCTTTAAAGCTCTTGTCGCCGGTGTTATGCAGGTTCCATACAGAAAAAAGATTGCAAATCAGTAGCTTCGGTAGCATCGGTGATAGCTCTCGTGACGTTTTTGTAGTCAAATAAAAGTTCCCACTTCAGCTACTACGACGTTCCCGCAGCGCTATCACAGAGCACGAGGGGTTGCTACTGGATATTCTAAACTTGTAATAATCGTGAAATAAACTAAAACATTTTCTGTGCCGTGTGATTTTTTCGATTACAGGGATAATCAAATAAGGGAACGTCCTTATCAATCGTGGGAAGTGTCATAAATTTACCGATAGGTGTCGCAATTGACAGAAACGAGGTTGATTTAGTATATAAGCCTGAAGATTCTTCAATGTTGCCATGCGTATTCGCGAGTGCGATGAAAGCGAACGTTACTATAAGCAGTTCACCAATTGGGAAGATAGTTCGCACTGGATAACTTATTTTTTATAATTACAATAGTAGATCTTAGTTTGCATAAAAGTTAACACAAAAACTACCACGTGTGATGGTAAATAACGGTTATAAAAACGCATATATTTGCCATCTATTAATAATTATTATTTTATTATAATGAACGTAACATAAATATAAATTATAATCATAATTACAATTTTATGGGCTGAAATAAGTATATGAAAAATGACTCTCAAATGAATTTTCTCTCGTAAGTCAATTATTTTTTAGACTTAAATATATATAACATGAATTGATTAATCTTTGTCTATTTTCTAAATTCACTAATACTGACGAGGTAGAGCGGACACTCTTTATCCAAAAACTGGCACAAACTGAAATTAAGAGCCATAAATATTTTATGTCCTGGATAATATCTGTAAATAATTCAAAATACTTTTGTAGAACATCTTAAAAATTGATTTCATTATTTTTTTCTTTTTTTTTTTTAAAGAAGACGAATAAAAAGTAGTGTCTATTATGTCTACAGATGCTAGTAATTGTTCGCTTTTTATGGATGATATCTTAAGGAGATTCTTCACGAATTCAACTGAATGCTCAGAATAAAAATTGAGAAATTCTTAATCCAATTTTATACATGACGTGTATTAAATATATTTATAAATTTTAAGGTTTCTTTTTTTTTTTGATAATATTTGCATTAAAATTTTAATATTATTTATACGCAGCGATGAACCATGTACTGACATTGTAGAGGTAAGAGACAGAAGTACTTTATATGCAATCTGCAGAATGAAAGGCATGCAAAACAATCCACTCAAAGATTGAGTTGGTCATTCCGTTTATTCGGTGAATGCAAAATATAAAGGAACAAAAATGAAGTACAATAATAATCCGAAAAGCTAAATTGTCGTTCTAGCGAGCGTCGGAAAAAAAAGAAAACCCTCGAGACGGCACCGGTGTCCCGAATTGCCTTTAATTTCGCAGATTAAGTGACGTACGTCGAAAATATTTTGTTCGCGTCCTCACACGTAAACTACAAAACTATATGGACATGAGAGAGATTATCATGAGAGAGATAAGAGATTATTATTATCAAGTTTTATATTTTTATACTTTTTACAGTATTATTTCGAAAATTTGTTTGACTACCTATAATTTTCTTTTAGCAACGGAGGACCGGAAATCCAATGCAGGGATGTCAGCTATTCTGATGCATACTATTAAAACGTTTGAAAAATTTGTATATAGGATGATCTGATGCTGCACAGGCTGGGCAGGCTTTCTGCGCGGCATCTGTAGCATGAGACAGCAATGAGGATTTGTGATGCGGGGACGATTTAACGAGCGGTATGGAATTCGACTTGAACGCATCGGCGTCACGCGATACTTTTGAGCGAACGGCTTCCAATTCGTGATTCCGATTTTGAATGAACGTTTTGAACGAATCTCGCCAAAACTCGAATATCGAAAACTAATATCGAATTCTATTTTCCGACGGGTTCACCGACCGATTCCAAAGCGCCCACTGTTGCCACAAGTCGGCTGTAAAAATCTCGAAGTTCCGACGCGGATTCTCGGCGCAACGTTGGTAAAGAAAAACAAAGGAAAATAAATTATAGAACAAGTTTTTCGCAAATTATACCTGATATACAATTGTGGAGCCGAAAGAAACATTCGAATATATTTTCATAAATAATCCTCTTTTTTCATTTACAAGTAAACAGTGATTTATTAATATCCCTGAAACTGCTGGAGCTTTTTGAAAATCTTGGAAATCTTTTTTTTCAAAAGGGGTCAACTTTTTCATGCTCCAGGCGAGAGTAAAATATTGTAGTGATGATTTCGAAATGATTTTGACCCCATTCAACATGAATACTTATGGATAATATTGCCTCAGACGGTTTACACGCTTCTCTTTTGTATAAGGCCCCAATACCGTCGCAAGCACTTTTGCCATGAGCATGAACGTGCCACTCAGCACTGACATCAAAGTCATCTTCATGGTGCATTAAATTGATCATTTGGTATTTATTTTTAAAATATTGTTTTACTCCATCACTAAAGTATATAATGTTTTTTATATACAAGGTCTTTTTTATATGGAGAATCATCGTCTTCTGAATGGTATAAACGGACGTCGTTTGCTATCTGATAAAAATACGATACCCTTATGTTCCATTTCCTGATTTTCTTTGTAGTAATATATAACTGGGAAAACTATACATTGGTCGTCATTGACATGGAAGGCTTGAGAAGCATCTTGAACTGCGTATGTGTAGTTTTCAGAGAAGTCTAAAACAACAAGTACTTCCCTATCATTTAAATATTCTCTCTTATTTTGAATGAACTGTGACTGCTGTTTTGATATAAACGAGTGAGGTTTCAAAAGAAGTAACTTGTTACTTAACTCTTCCCAAGGACCAAGCAATTTCTGTGCTCTGCACACCCTAATGGTAAGGTGGGACAACATACGCCGAAGCCTGAAAGGTCGGGGGGGGGGGGGGAGACCGACCGATAGTATGTGAACTCCGGATACCGGGCGCCCTCCGGTTTCAATATAGCCTTACCTTTTATAGACTTTCGTTACTCGTGGGATTCGTATGAATACTGTAAATAATATAAATGTAAACTCAAAGAATAGAAGTGAGAAATCGGCTACAGAGAATGAACGTCCGCCGACCGATCTCAATCGAGCACCTGCTCTAGAGCAATCTGCAGAAGTTACTGTAGGTGCCGAAAGGCTCCCAGCGGCTCCCGCACATCTATAGCAAGATATCAATGTCGAAGAGGAGCTGGCCGCTCTAGGTATAAACAGCGACATTATCCACCAACACGGTTCAAGAGGCGAACACCTCCTCGGTACAACAGAACCAGCGTATTAGGATGTCATCCTCTAGGAAAAAGAGGTATAACTGGCACATCAGGCAGGGAAAAACCGTTGAAAAGGCTATCCTTCTAAGCCTGGAAAAAATGCCAGAGCGCTCTTCCTGCCCACGGAGGGAAATCATGAAGAGCATGAGGTCGGATGAGTCTGCCACCCCTTCCAGCTTGCCGAAGAAAACTAAGGGCAATGACGGCAACTTCAAGAAGCCCCACAGTGGCAGGATCCCGAGTGAAAGGGTGCCGAAAACTGACAGAAGCTACTCTCAGGTGGCTGGGTCCGTCCGCATAGGCTTAATGCCTAAGGATTACCCTAGAGTTCTCTGGAGTAATGAACAGATGAGCAGAGTGGAGGAGGCCTTGCTCGACGTGGTGGTGGAGCTGAACGAGGGGCTGATCAAGCCGCAGTTCCATGGCTCCATGCACAGGTCGGGCTGGCTCATTCTGCTTTGCAAGGATGCTGACACGTCCGGTTGGCTCAGGAAAAATCTAGGGCGACTCAGGCTCTGGGAGGGGGCTGAAGTTGAGTTTGTGGAGGAAGCTGACCTTCCAAAGACCAGAGTGCTGACGGGTAGTACTTCCCTAATAGCGCGAAGGATGAATCGTCCAGAATTCTGAGTCTACTCAAGGGCCATAACCCAGCTCTGGAGAAGGTACTGGTCGGTTCTCCGACGCGTAGAGGAGGGCAATACGGCGCAGCTCACTGTCGCGATGGACGAAGAGTCTTTCCAGAACACGACAAAAAGACTTCCGGGTCAGTTTTCGCTTCGGCCAGGTTCGACTTCGGGGAAAAGCCACTAGGGTTGAACCACAGCAAGAGGAAGATGAAGAGGAGACGAATGTCACCACCCTCCAACCATCAACAAAAACAACTGAGGCGACTCAGCCTGAACCGTGTAGCGGTGGTGGCGATGGCGTAGCCTCTCCGACAGATAAGGTGCTACCTACTGGCTCCTCTGGAGGGGGGGCTGCGCAAGTTCACGCCCCTGCTGCCAGGACTCCGGCACGCCGCAGTAAAAACTATTCTCAGAGAGAGAGCGATTGTCTAAGGCAGTCACAAGAGGAGAGGCTCTCTCTGACAGTGCAGCTAAGAGAGATCGGAGGAGATCCCCCAAACATTAAAGATGACCTATAATATCCAGGTCCTCCAGGCCAATCTGCACCATACCAAAGATGCATTCAATGTAGCTAGGCATGCGATGGCCTGGAGAAACATCCAAATAGGCCTATTCCAAGAACCTTGGTGCATGTGGAAGTAAGTTGCAGGCCTTGTCAGCAAAAACTATAAAGCAATTTACCATAAAGGTGAGATGAATCCACGTGCAGTTATTATATGTAACACAGGGTTAAAACTCTTACCAGTTTCAGATTTTATTTCGAGAGACTTGGTGGTGGCCATTGCCAAGTTAGGCTCCCAGGAAGTGGTGATCGCCTCAGCCGATTTTCCCGGAGAATAGGTGAGTGCACTACCTGAGGACATTGGAAGACTGGTGGAATACTGTAATAAGAACAGACCCCAATACATTATTGGATGTGACGCCAACGCTCATCATAAGGTATGGGGGAGCACAAACAACAACAGAGTCTTTGCTTGAATTTATTACTAGATATAATATCAATGTTATGAACAAGGGCAATGACCCTACCTTTTTCAATGCAATTAGGAAAGAAGTAATCGACCTGTCCCTATCCAGTCCACTTCTTGATAATAAAATAAAAAACTGACATGTATCCAGCGAGGAGTCTATGTCTGATCATAGACACATAATATTCGATCTGGACTTTGAGCATGCCAAAACCATATTATATAGAAACCCGCGGCTCACAAATTGGGGAGATTATTTATCACACATTAGTGAGGGTAAAGAGGATCTTATAAGTAACATTTGTCACCGTGAAGAGCTTGAACAAGCTACGAACACGGTACAAAATCTGATATACTCGTCCTACGTGGACAGCTGTGCTGAAAGACACAGAATTGTAAAGAGAGACGTACCATGGTGGAACAGCAAGCTAGAAAAACTGAGGAGGAAAGCCAGACAGCACTTCAATAAAGTAGAGAAATCTTTGATATCTCAGGAAGAGTACAGATGTACGCTCACTACCTATAGCAAAGAGCTGAGGAAGGCTAGAAGAACTGCATCGAGAAGGCACTGTGAGGAGATCAGCGAAACTCCAAAGGTGCCAGACTTCAAAAAGTCATAAATAGAGACCACGTGAATGATCTTGGTCTTTTAAAGAAACAGGATGGCAGCTCGACTACAACCGTGGCAGAAACGTTGGAGCTCCTGGCTAGCTCCCATTTCCCAGGTTCAGTAGTGCTCTCCAACAACACAACCAGTACCTCTTTAGAAGTATATAGTGCAAGACATTCCTGTGGAAGAGCAAAGAGTAATAGTTACACATGATCGACTAAATTGGGCCCTGCACTCTTTTGAGCCGTATAAAGCTCCGGGAATGGACAGGATCATACCCGCACTCCTGCAGAACAGCACGGAAGCCGAATGTAGCCGAATGTAGTGGAAATATTTCGGGCCAGCATTTGGTTAGAATACGTCCCTCGCCTATGGAAAGAGGTAAAAGTCGTATTTATACCAAAACAGGGTAATAAACCTACTGACAATTCGAAATCATTTAGACCTATCAGTCTGAGCTCCTTCTTTTTGAAGACTCTGGAAAAGCTGATCGACACATTTATTAGAAAAAAGATAGCAAATTCTATACCATTCATTCGATATCAGTTTGCATATTGAGCTGGGTGCTCTACTACAACCGCTCTCAGCTCTCTAGTGACGAAACTAGAATTTGCACTAGATACAAAGGGCATTGCCCTAGCTGCTTTCCTTGATATAGAGGGAGCGTTCGATAACGCCTCTTTCAATTCTATTGAAGGCCTCGTAACACTGGGCATTCGCCGTCTTATAGGCAGAATCTGCACAAATTATCCTCAACTAAACCCATTCTATACAGTGAGCGGCGGAACATACCATGTCCAGTTAAAATAACCACTATCACCTTAAGTTCAGTTCTGATGAGGTTCAGCATGTCTTTGCTTCTTCTGACGGAGAAGGGAATTAAAGCTTTCGATTGATTGAGTCCTGGGAGGGTTTTCCAACACTATATCCAGTCTTCAATCATTTTATGCTTGGTATAACGAATTCTTGTATTCATGCACTGAGAGAAGAGTAGTGGCGCAACCGCACGGGCTATCGTGCAGCACCTCTACGACAGCCTTACGGCAGACCCTGCCCGGAATTTAGGGTAACTGCTGCCCTAAGAGATTTGACGACTGTTGCCCGATATAGGTAGTACAATTGTCGCATTAAATATCGGGCACTGGTTGC
>JAPYZR010007001.1:0-10581 GCA_030522945.1 Trichopria nigra
AAGAATTGTCTAATTTTCTTATCCATTTTATGTACAATCAACAACAATGTTGGACAATAAATGCCTAAAAAATGTCTGAATTTCTACCAGGGAAGCTTGGCATCATTAAAATTATGTAATGTTAAAAAAGAAAAAAACAAGGAGATTCATCGCTCCGGAAAAGAGAAATGGATTCCGAAAAGTAAAAGGTTAATTCTGGGACCTTACCTGGATAAAATGCCAAGTCCTTCCGTGCATATGGATGGACAAGACACGAATTTGATTGCGATACGTCCGACCATTGACGGATAGTGTTGCCTGATTACAGATTCGAATGCACCTTTGAACGTTGTTATGTCCGACTTTTTGGCTGTCAAGTCCACATTTGCATCTGAACAGAAACACAATACGATAAACTCAGAAGGCTAAACAAGCCGTGCAACAAAAAAAAAAAAAAAAAAAAAAAAATTAAACGTCTAAGTACAAAATACCAACCGAGGACGCTTCCCGCGTGCAAAACAATCAGTAAGACGGTCGTTCTGCACGGCTGATGAGTCGGCGAATGTTGCGGAGATGCAGGGCACGACAGGTCAACGCTGGCCGATTGCCGAATGTGCAATCTTCGACTACTCCTCTCACTGGCAACTCGTTGCAGGTACGAATGGGAGAAAATAGTGTCATCTGCGTAAATAAATGCCCGTTTAAACATTACCGTGACCATTTTCGTGACATTATTTCTTATCGATTTACTTGTCGTGTAACGTTTTCGAGCCTCACCTTGCTTATCGACGTACTGGGCCGTTGGAGACGTCGCCTCCTCGTCTTCGGCTAGAAGATCCAAAGAACTCCATTTAGCTAATGACGAGTTATCTTCAAAGTCCTCTGTACGATCAGAAATTTTAACTTGCTTACGTATCGCACTTTGGGTAACCGTATATGTATATATATATATGTCAATTTTCAAGAAAGGAAGTTTTGTTGAAAATTCCACGTACAATCGATCGGATCCAAGACGAGACAGGAGAAAGTTAAACGTACGTAAAGAGACCAATTCAATTCACAGAGATGACCGAAGTCGCATGAACAAAGTTTGGAGGCTGCCACAGAGAGAATTTGCGCCTACGGGGTATATTAGTACACACAGCCATGCGAAGTACGTGCTTTTTGAACAAAAAAAAAAAAAAAAAAAAAAAAAAATATGAAAAATTCTCACCTATCTGCCTTTCTCTATTTTCACTTCGTAAAATCCAGACGATGCACGAGTTTTTGCTATTGTTAATCGTTGATCCTTTAAACTAAGGCTTTCCAAATCGACGAGAACACGATTTTGGAAACTGTTACATCGCGACGTATTTTGTTGCAAAGCGAAAATAAAAAACAAAAACACGTTAGTCGACAAACGATGAAGATATAAAGAGGAATTTTTAATATTAGAGGTAAATTTTGAAATTTTTGATTGAATAATTGGATTGTGAGGGGATTAACAACAATGAAAAATGTTACATTCACAACAGTACATATATCGGATGTATAGTTGGATTTTAAAGTAACTTCAGAAACGAGGTTTAAAAATAATATTCGGTAACAATTTTCAGTATCGTGCGAGGGTTCAAAAAAATCAAGGAGCCTAATTGGTAAAAAGTATATCATCTTCGTCCATCCATTGTTCATAATGTAGAATTAAGAAAATATATTTTAGTAAAATTCGCAACAGCGCCTCTTGCGGTGAAAATGAAAAGGACTTTACAGGTCCAATATGTTTTTGGTACAACGAATTTTTAAAGAACGATAACTTACGACTTTCAATTATTAATGAGTCGTGTACTATATTGTATAGTCTGACAATTTTTGAGGTTACTTTCACCGATGCTGACGGAATAAAATCCTACTTTTTTTTCGAGTACATTTAAATCATTCCCGGAAACAAATGAAACGTATCTTCGGGTTTTCCTATAAATATATGCACTTACTCCGCGGATAGGAATGCCAATGTTTAGTTGTTTTTCCCTTTTTGACGTCACCTTCCATACCGTTTTTGAAATATTTACGTATATATATCTGACAGCTCGATCATTTTTTCAAGTCTTTTTTTTACTTTCGACGCAGGAGGCGCTGATGTCGGGAGTAATAATAATAAGTTCAATAAATGTCTCATTGATGTTTTTATCGAAAGTGATTATCGTTCCTTATACACAAAACGAACCTCAAACGACCCTACTGAAAATTCCCGTATATGGGATCCCCCATGAGGGTATTTGACGTGAAATCCCGTATATATATGAAAATGTTGTTTAATAAACGAGAATGAAATGTTTAAAATAATCTAAAAAAATCTCCACCAGAATTTTGTTCATTCCAAAAAAGAAAACAACAATTTCGTATGTGGAATTTCGCGGCGAATCCCCACACGGGATCTCAGAGACGGGAATTTTCAGTATATATAGGGGGTATAACTCACTTTCATTTCAAACTGAATTTACGTTATTTTTTCACAGATGTTTTCAGAATGAAATGTCAATGATATGCATTATTCTCGAACGCTCCGAAAGATCTCCTCTCTTGTTGGTCAGTTTCAAAACGACAGATTCTTGCATATAAAGAAAAGTATATTTAGCAGCAATTGATCCAAAAAACTCAACAGAAGCAAGTAAAAATTTCATGTCAAACGAGTATCAAAGTTTCTAGGAACTATATATAGATATATACACACACACAGTTGAGCAGAGTTGAAAGAATCGACAAGTTTTTGTTAGCTTTTAGTATTAACATGATACTGATCCTACCTTTGCGTATAGTAGGAATAATGAACCCTGCTGCGGAATCGAGCGTGCGACAAGAAACAAAGAGAGAATGCACATAAAAAACAGAAACATTTTCGTGCTACATTGGCTGTCTGTGTTTGGTGCGTGTACTGTGTACGTGTGTGTGTGTGCGTGTGTGTATTTTTCAGTGAGATGTGCGACTGATGTTCGTAAAGAGCACGTCAATTTTCAACGCGAATTGCCGAAATCGCTCCAGATTGATGGCCTCGTATATATATTGTCGTTATGCCCGAAGGCTGTTTCGAGAAATTATACTTTTCGTATAATGACAGATAAATAATAGAAAAAAATTTTTTTTTTTAAGCAATTGTCATCCTGTAATGTGTGTCTGTCGATGGAACAACAGAAATGCTATTTTGAAATCGTAATGCAATGATTGCTAAATAACGAGCTACTTCGTATATAAGTTTGCAATTTTGAGGTTAGGATTGAAAAGAAATCGCTTTTACTATATATTCTCAGGTTATACGTACCGAGTGAAAATGACATGCTCTAAAAATACAATGCTACCTATATATATATATATATATATATTGTCATTCAATAAAATCGACGCCGACAATACGACGAGATTTTCGAAAAACAAAAAACCCACTCTCTCTCACTCTCTCTCTCTCTCTCTATAATCCTCTAAGAGTAACCATAGCCATGCTCAGCCTTCGTAAATGTTAAGAGGAAATATTCAATCGTTAATTGGTCAAGATTTTGGTATAAGAATCAACGATGGCGTTACCTTGGCAATCGAAGTATTCCTCGTCGCTGCACGAATCGGAATCCCTCACGATACTTTCCATTCGCCAATTGGCTATTTGCGCGTCCATATTTTTCACGGAATTTGGCGAGTGAAGACCCGTACTTCTCTTCTTCCATGACTTGTCCTTTTCCAGTTTCCTACTCGATTCCGCGGCCCTGAAACAATAATCAATGCATTTCATCATCAGTCGGTATAACAGATATTACCGATCAACGGTCGATAATGATGGAAGGGTCATCGAAATTAAGTGCCATTTGAAAAGAAAAAAAAAAAGAATAATAAAATGGCGTACCTGAGCGCTGTCAAGTCCGTGGGTGAATCTTCGGGGCTGAAGTCGCCTTCGGAACTTACGGCCGTGTTTATAATGGGAATTTCGGACGGCTTCCTGTGCGACGGCGGACTCTGCGCGTCCTCGTTCTTCTCGATGCTACCCAGGGTCGCCGCCAAAGTCTTGGCCACGTCGGAGCCCTGGGGCGTGGCGACGTCGTTGACGGATCCGTCGTCAGCCTCGACGTCGTCGAGACCCTGGCCGGATTCCGACAGGCCCATTGTCTTCCGGAGGACCAGCATGGTCTGTCGCTCGATTTCCCGGATATCGTCTATCGTCAACCCGACCCATTCGTCCTGCCAGGCCCAGGCTTGACGATGCGCCCTCAGCATCGTCTTCCTCAATGCTGTATACCGAAATTACATTGCGTGAGATTCGACCCAGCTATCCCCACATAACGCCCCGCCACCCCCCCCCCCCGCCCCCCCCCCTCCCCCCCCCCCCCCCCCTCTCCAACTTTTTGATTTTTAGGTTCACCATATAAAATCACGAGTATCTCGACTTGTAATTGGTAGATTTAAAAAAATCAATGACCATTTGATTTGATATACATTTGCGAATATGCTGAGTGGTCGTTTGTTATTTTATTTAATAAACTAAGGAAGGTGCGGGTTTTTGAAGTTTATCTCACGGAATATCTCGAAAATGAACGTTTTTTGAGTAACGTTTCTTTCAACGATCTTTACTTGTACTTATTTTTGTTCAAAATTGCCAACAATTTTCAAAATTAATGAAAAAAACAAAATCCTCGACGAATATCTTTAATCGATTAAAGTCGAATTGTCGATTAATTTCGTACAGTGTGTATGATTATGTGCGACTTAAAGAGACAATGGGCTCACCCATGTCGTGGATAAATTTTTCCAACTTGGTTTGCATGCCCCAGTAACGAAATTCTACGCGACAGAGCTTGTAGGCACACATCAGAGATTTGCCCGACGGCGTCGGCTGAGATTTGCCCTGAAACACACAGCCGTAAATTTCCACTGATTAAATTCAACTCATTGATGAATAAATCGATTGTCCGTAACTTTACGACAGATTTTCAACGTCACCAATTAAAGAAAAGTACCTGAACCTCGGCCCAATAGTCGTCGAGCCATGTTTCAGTCAGCGGACCTCTTTCAGTCTTTTCCGAACTGTACAATTTTGGATCTTCTTCCTTGCAATAGTCAGCTCCGTACAAGGTATCCTTAACAATGTCTATCAAGTCTGCAAATCATAATTAACGTCGTTTTAATTTGGTGCGATAATTCGATATCACGAGTATTACTAAACTATATATATATATATATATCTATATATAATTCATATATGTATAAAATGTTTCGTATACGTTGTCTTTGCGTCAGTGTAGTTGAAATTCTAGATATAGATCGGTTTATAGTTATAAAATCGCCTTAAAAAACGTAAATAAATGGAAGTCACCTTAATAACGCGTAAACTGTACGATACCAGGGGCCTCATTTCTCTAATTCAACCTAACAAAAATAAGGCCCCTGGCATCGTACATTTTACGTGTTATTCAGGGGACTTTTATGTATTTACGTTTTTTAAGGCGATTTTATATCTGTAAATAAATCTGTAATCTCAATTTTAATGACACTAACACGAAATGGAAATAGAAATTCGAAACTTCAAATTCATTCTTTGTCCTCGTTTTATATAATAATTCAACAAAAAACTCTATTTTTGAATAGTATATGTAATTTTTGTAATTGAAATTCAACAACGGTGTCATATTCTGGCCAATTATAACGTTCTAAGAATAATAAAAGAGGGATTACTTTGGCACATTTACATATTTAAACGTTCAATACTTCATTTTGTTTATTCTTCGAGATAATTGCGTCATTAGCTTGAAGATGAAACATTCAAGTTGTGCACACACCACCATTTATTCACCGACGTTCTACCTAAACAAATTAATTCATGACTGTATATATGTGTATACACTCAGCTTTTACTAAAATTGAACGAAAATGTAAACCTATACAATTATTATATATCGAATTTCTTAGATTTGTTCATATATTTCTTATGTTTGTTTACATTATTTTTATATTATTTATATTTTTTATATTGTTTAATTTTTCCTATATTTCATGTTTTTTTGTTTTATTTTTTTTTATACTTTTCATTTTTGTCACAGTATCATTCCGTCATTTTTTACATTTTTTGTTTTTTACATTTTCTCACATTTTTCATATATTTTTATTTTCTGATTTTTGTCATTTTTTTTTCATATTTTTTTCAGATTTGTTCTTTTTTTTTAATTTTTTCATATTTTTATTTTTGAGTTTTATTTTCATTTTTTTTTTTATTTCATTTTTTGTTATATTTTTCATTTTTATCGTTTTTAAAAATTAAAAAAAAAATGTTTTGTATATTTTGTAAATCAAATAATATTCTATCAGGCTGCAAAAGTTATATATATATATATATAATAGGAATTTGAGTTTTGAAAAAAACTTGAAAATAAAAATATGAAAAAATTTAAAAAAAAAAAAAAAAAATGAACAAATATGAAAAAATATGCAAAAACAAGACAAAAAGGAGAAAATAAAAATATATGAAAAATGTGAGAAAATATAAAAAACATGAAACAAAATGACAGAATGATTCTATGTCGAAAATGAAAAGTATAACAAAAAAAAATAAAACAAAAAAAATGAAATATACGAAAAATTAAAATAATATAGAAAATATAAATAATATAAAAAATGTAAACAAATATATGAACAAAACTAAGAAATTCGAAAAACATATCAAGAATAGGAAAAAATATTTTAAATAGTGAAAAAAAATAATAAAGAATATGCCAAATATTATGACGAAATGAAAATGTAACAAAAAAATAAAAAATAATGGAAAATATAAACAAAGAAAAAACAATTAAAAAATGAAATATATGAAAAAATAAAACCAAAAATTAGAAAAAAACGAAAAAAATCGAAAAACAAGAAACAAGATCGAAAAAAAACCGAAAAAATAAAACATATTCTTATATGAACAACGAGAAGACAAATGTATACACAGTAAAAAAAATGATTAAAACATAAAAACTTGGATTAACAAGAATGTAGAAGTATTCGTTGTAGAAGAAATGAATCCATTTTTAATCGTTTTTAATACTTTTTAATCCAAGTTTTCACGTCTCAATCTTTTTTTTTTTTTTTTACTGGGTACTAAAATAAATACGAGTAAAATTCATATTTTTAATGCACATTGCACACATTGTATGCAATTTTAGTGTGAATTTCTAACCTAGAAAAAGCGAGAATTGCGGGCTCTATTGTATATATAGAGTCGAATTATCTACAAAAAAAATAGAGCCATTCATAATCACAATAATAGTATATATATATATATATTAATCGGTAAGAAGTAAACGTGATTCCGATTCAGAAAATGATGGACACATCTGTCGTACGGATCTACATTCGGATTATATTTTACCTGTAGAATTCTACGGGGATACTAAATATAACGTAATGATATAATCCGACAAGTAAATTGATAACAAACCGAGCACGTGATAATAGAATGTTTCGGTAAAAACTGAATTCTTAAGTCGTTCGTGTGCGAAAGGCACCGTCGTTGAATTTTCTTTTTCCAATTTATAATAATTCTTTGTCTTCGCCCTTATTTATTTAATTTTCGTATATAATATATATTTCTATTCGTAAAAATAAATTTTAAAGCTTTGTAAAAATGCATTTTTGTACTAGAAATATTGTATTTTCAATAAAATTCTTCATAATATTGGAAATTATTTCCTTTTCGAAATTAAAGATGGCGGATCCAACATGGCGGCTGAATATTTTCAAGACGTTTCGATATTTTTATATACAAAAAGTTGCGTTCGGTCAATGAAAGAACTTTTACTATTATTATTATTATTATTATTATTATTATTATTATTAATTATAGATGAAAATTCGATTTACCCACCTACGTCGCGATTCCGTAGTTCGCTCGAGGCGAGTTTGAAGACGTTTTCTTGGTGGCCATTGTCCGGGAAGTAGTAGGTCTCGATCTCCAATGAGAACTTCTCGACGAAGGGGCACGCGAAACGGGTCTTCGTGTAGGGGTAGGCGTTCCAAGCTTCCTCCTTGACTATGAGGGCGGATTTCGGAAGCAGACTCTTGAACCAACCCGGCAGATGACTGCCCACGTGGTAAATCTTGTGTGTGTATTGTCCATTACCACCCGGGCCATTCGTGTAGGGCTCGTTGACGAGTATCTCGACGCCGCTGCCGGCACCTTTGCTCTCCTCTCGCGATTTTTTCTGCAAAACATTATTATGAATCGTCAATGGTAGGTAATAACAATTTGTTGATACCATATCAGAATTAGTACCGACAATTAATATACACGCAACTTTGTTTTTTTTTTTCACTTCTAAACATTTGAAATTTTATCATCGATGTAGCAATCTATTGAAGAAGATGCCTTTTTGATGTGTTTTCAGTATGCCTCCTCGTTAAGAATATGGCAGCAGATAAAAACCGGAGCCGCGATTTTGAAAAAAAAAAAAATACAGAAAAAAGTAAATTTTAAATATGAAAATACATCGAAATAATATAATATTCTTATTATTGTTCTTCTTCTTCTTCTCATTATTATTAACATTATTATTATTATTCTTATGAATAATCATTTCAGTCATTCCATTCATTCCGTTCATTCCATTAATTCCGTTCATTCCATTCAGTCCATTCAGTCCATTCATTCGTTTACTTTCCGCTTCATCCTTTTCATTCGTTTCATCGGTTTCATCCGTTTCATTTATTTCATTCATTTACTTATTTACTATTTTGTAAATAAAATGAAATATTGACGCTTACTTATCGGGAATTAATAAAAGAAATACATAAAGAAATAAAAAATTAATGAAATTTCGTGTCGTCAAAAATATATCTCGAATGACAATGGTGAAATCGTCAATATATACGATACAATAATATATATATGAAACTGTTATACATTAAATAAAAAATAAAAATTTAATTAAGCTAAAACTCGTCAGATAAATAATAATAATAATCACTAATTGTATGATACCCCCCCCCCCCCGCCCCACTCCCTATCGAACCTAAATCAATGCAGTTTTTTTTACTAAACTTAAAATAATAACGAACAATATCACTATCAAACGCACAAGACGTAAATAATAAACTGATGGAAATGACAAAGATTAAAAAAAAAAAAAAAAAAAAAAAAAAAAAAAAAATAAAAAAAAAAAAAAAATTTTAAAAAAAAAAAAAAAAAAAAAAAAAAAAAAAAAAAAAAAAAAAAAAAAAAAAAAAAAAAAAAAAAAAATAAAAAATAAATAAAATAGACATATTTTATTTAGTATTAAGTTTATTTTGTTATGCCGCAACTGTGCAACACTTGCCATTACTATTATATAATTGTAGAGGGCAGTTAGCCCGTATATTTTAATAAACAAACAAACAAACAAACAAAAAGAAACAAATGGCAGCGAGGATATAGTGGGTAAAGTGAAAATTATTTACCGCGATCATGTACAGCTGAGCAATTTTGTACTCCTCGACCGACAGCGGGAGCGGTATTCGATACTCCTTTATCAACATCTTCGTAAATCTTCCCGGTTTACCTGTTCATCACTGAAACATTAAAACGTCAAAAAAAGAAAAGACATCAGTTTCAATTTCAAAGTTTCATTATCGTATATATATATATGTATATAAGAAAGTTGAATATACCTTATCGTAAAATCAAATCTATATAACGAAATTTGATACAAGTAAGTCTTACTAATTAATCTTATACAATAATTACATAGAATTATTAATTAATCTTTAAATGAAGCAACATTGCCGGCTGAAATGTTACTCCAATGGAGTGAAATCGCATTGACTAATTACCGTCTAAATTTCTACGGCTGAAAATCGAAGAGACTTTCTATGGCGTAAATTCTGGTCTATGTTTTGGAATAGCTGAATTTCACTCTTAATTTGGAGTGAAGAATTCACTCATAATTAAAGCGTGTACAATAACATTCACTCCATTTCTGCAATACGCACAATTTTCAATTTCAAACCCTAAAACTAGGGGCTTCGCCCCTGCGGCCTTCGGCGGCCAACCCCGCAAAAGGGGCTCTGCCCCCTGGACCCCCTGCTCGCTTCGCTCGCAAGTTTGTCTTAATTTGGCCCTTCGGGCCTCAATAATTGAATATTTTTATTCGCCATAGGCCGCAGTCGCTCAGTGGTCTATCTTTCGTAAAATTTATAACGTTTTTATAATTTAGTCTAAAATATGAGTTTACTCAACGGCAACCATTCCGTGTTCTTTATTATGAATATTTTATACAAAGTATATGTACTATATACATAATAACTGTAAATTTAATGTTTCTAGATTTTGTGTTATTTGTAATATTCTGAAAACGTCCATTTCCACGACTTAGCCCTCCGCACCCTGGCAAAATATTTAATTAGTGCGCACAATTTTGTAATTCTTTAGTAGGGGTTACAAAATCACCTAATGTTGATACTACAATCAAAGTAAACAGATCCGAGTCCTATTTGAATGGAATGTCAATTTGACGCAGTTTGAATGTTTCCCCCTTATCACCGCCCTGTTTTAAACTTTAAATTTTCGAAACTGCATTCAAAATCAGATACCCTGAAAACTAAGTTCTGATTGTAACGACTTTACAGATTCGAGAT
>JAPYZR010007003.1:0-12723 GCA_030522945.1 Trichopria nigra
TCGAATTATTTCATTGCACCGTCATTAAAAAGTTTATTTGGAGTTCGCGTCCGCATACGCATCGAACAAGCGACAACCAAGTCGCATCTAATACAATATATGTATAATATAATCTCATTATACATACGATAATTAAAAAATGTTTGCATCGCAGAAATAAGATATATATGTAAGTTTAATGAAGATTTTTCGTTCAAATTTTCTTGCCAGTTTGAAAACTAGTAACTTATCCTTTTTATTTGACGTTAGTCTTTATGAACGCTTAATGGTACGATTTTGGTGCAAAGCAAATAATTTTTCGGATATAATGTTTCTTAGTGTAATATTTGAAATTGGAAGAAAAATGTTAAAAAATATATGAAAATGTGAAACTGATTTTTGAACGACGTAGAAAACTTGGATATTCGTGAATTTATATATGAAGACAAATTAAATAGAAGTTGATTTATACGGAATAAACTATAGGCAATTAAACTGAAACAATCGAATAAATAGTTAAGTACATTTATTAAACGCTGTACTGATCTCTTTAGAGTGTTGCAAGCAATAAACATTTTACGCGCCTAATAAATTATATTTTAATTATTTGCGCGATTCTTACTCCTGCGCAAGTTGACAGTATTTACACGCGATTGTCACAATAAAACAACTCTGAAAACACGTGCGTCAACTTGCATTCCAAAATCAATATACATCACGATTGCTTTACTTACTTCTATATTTATTCTCTTTCCGCATTGGACTAAAACTTTGTGACTTGGACTATATATGTCTCCGCAGTAATACATTGCGTAAATATTAGCGATTTTCGTTCATGAACTTAATTCACGGAAATTTTGGCGCGACCAAATCAGTAATAATTTACTCGAAAGAATTATGAATCGTGCAATTAAAACAATTATATAGATGACAGTTTTGATGGGTTAGAAAAAAAATAACACGAGATTATATTTTGCTGAAAAAAAAGTAAAAGGTGTGAAATCATTGAAAAAAAAAATGTTTTATTTAATTTGTTTTTTAGCGCCGTTTATTCATTGATTAGACGGAAAATCTATTTTCACAAGGGCTTTTTTAACGTCACTTTTAAAATTGTCCCGATTGACATCTCTATATATTCTATTATTACTGCGAAGATAAATTTCTCGTAAAACAAATTCACGGTCATGAGTAAATTTATTTGTAAATAAAGATAGCAATTTAGGTATAATGACAAATGTTATTCAAATGGATACTTCACTCTTATTTTTCAATAAAAAGGGATTGACAATGTTGAACCGTCCACGTAATGGCGAAAATTATAATATTGTATGTACAGTTGCTATTGGATACTATGTAAACAAAAAATGACGTAGAATCATTCTATTATTACATTTATAAGTAGTAATATTTGAAAACAGTTTTTTTTTATTTTTTTATTTTTTTTTTTTTTTTTTTTTTTTTTTTTTTTTTTTTTTTTTTTTTTTTTTTTTTTTTTTTTTATTTTTACATTAATACAAAAAATCGTTGATATACATTTAAGTTAAATTTTTTACCTTTAAATAGTTATTTTCAACATTCCGTGACATATTCAATATAAATAATGATGACAATGTAATTTTTATTCCGCATGGTTTTTGCTATTTGCATAACTCTTTTAATTTTCAATTTTTATGGGCTTTTTTAAAAATGTTGATTAAGACTGTCAGTAAACTTTATTGATGTTTTGTAATAAATTTTCATTATTATGAAAATTCTTATGAAGTCCAAATTTAATAAAATAATATACAAATCAATGTAATTTTTCACTTAGAACATATATACCATAAAAGGAAAGATGCCTATTTTTTTCTTCTTCGTATGACGTAATGTTTTACATGATCTTGTATTAAGAAAATTTTCAATGAAAAATTTAATATTACATTTAGTAAAAAAAAAAAAAAAAAAAATAATAATAATATAATAACAATAGAATACAAAAAATAAGTGCAGCATTTTGTAATCATTAATCTACACGTGTGCTTATTTAAAGACGTATATTAAAAAAACAACATGATGACAATACAATTTAGCATAAACATAACGTCAAAATATCTAAAAATGAAATCTAATATCGTGGGCAATGTTATTTTCGATTGTATAAAGTACATGTCGATTTTAATAAAATTATATATTACGCAGATCGCTCAGAGTTTATAAACAGACCACCGTCAAAAAATGGTTTTTGATGTTGCCTTTTGTTTCTAAAAACCAGAAAATGTAATGTGTGCACCTAAGCTTTTAGAACGAACCAGATTCTGAAATGCATATATATATATATAATGATGAATTCAAACATGATTATTCAATTACAAAAAAAAAAGACAAAAAGGCAAAAAAGTAATGAGGTTTTCTCTCAATATATGACCTCATTTCGATTCTGACGTATTTAGAATGCTAATCATCATTTATAGAGTATAAGAACGCATTTTAAAAAACCGATGTGGATGTGATTCTTTATTTGCGTGAAACCCGTAAATGGCTAAATGGAGTGAATTCTAGACTCGCATTCACAAAAATTTCAGAATAAAACAAAGTAATAAAATGTAATTAAAATAAAATACGTTTTTTTTTTCAGGACCGTTATTAGAGCGAATTAAAATCCCCTTTGTTACTTGGCATTGACGATCCATTAAATAAAATCTTACAATAATGTTTGTAAGTCCTGGCCACTTTATTATAGATACCCACGTCATTACAAAAATATTATATACTGTAATTTAAAGACAATGCCGAGTAATAAAGACGATTTTAACTTTATTTTAGGAATAAAATATAATCATAGTTTTATATTTAAATATTTATTTAAAACTCATCGAAAAAACGAAATAGTTGAATAGTTGAATATACTATCTAAATTGTAAAATGAAAATTTCTTGACCGATTATAATATTAATGTTCAATAATATTTGAACTTTAATACTATCTAAATAGTAGGATATGATATAACTATAACTTTCAAGTTGGTTGTATCTACTATTTTAGTAGTAGATTTTTTTATCACGGCTAGTATTTAAACAATAAAATGTATCGCTAACCAAAAATATATCTGTATCTTATCCTCACATTTAGATAGTAGTTATAATTTTTTTTTTTTTTTTGTGGGTAGCAGAATTAAGAATTGGAGGTTACATATCACGTGCGAATTCTTCAATTATGTATATTATATATATCTATATATTTAACAGGGAAATATCATACCGAAATTACGTTGTAATTTGTGCAATACGTTCATTGTAATCATGTGTTTGAAAGCATTCCAATTTATCGATTTTAAATAAATGTTCTTAGTGAGTCAATGACCAATGTACAATCTAACCTATTTCTTGGAGGGTCCTTAAATTTAAGTAAATATATTAACTATATCAATATTTGAGACAATTAATGATTCATTGTTTATCGGAAGTCTTCCAAAATGCAGATTAATGATGACTAACTAGTGTATGTAATACATATAAATATATAAGAAAAGTTTTATGGTAAATTTTAGGTATTTAATCTTTCTGCACTTTTGATCAGAATGTTGAACTTCATCCGGGTTTCATACTGATTGCAATCCATGTTAATGAGGTAAAATCTTTAAAAGTTAAGTCACAAACAAAGTGAAGAATATATAGGAAGAAACAAAGGACAGATTGAGAATAAGTAAAAAAAATGTCGGGAGAATTTTAGGTGAGGAAAGAACTTAGGTAGTACTACCTATGAAATGAACGGAGAAATGAACAGATGAAATGATGGAGAGAGTGGAAAAAATATTAAGTATGGAGGAAAATAAATATTTAATTTCGTTCAATAAAATCTTGGCAGATATATGAGAGAGAAAAGCATGGGATAATCTACATTTGGAGAAGACAGCGATATTAGGAGTAGAGTTAGAGAAGAAGTATGAATGAAGAAGCGGCAAAAGAAACTTAGAGGAAATATAAAATAAAAATTAAATAAAAAAAAATTAAAAAATTAAAACATTTTGTTGTCATTCAATTTCAAAAACAAAATATGGACAGAAAATCTTAAAAATTGTATAAATCGAACTCGATGTATACTGAACTAAGTGGACAAAAGACAAATATTGAGATAAGACATTAAGTAAGGAGAATAGGAGTAAGAGGAGAAAATAGATCCATTAATATGAAAGAAAGATGTAGGGAAGTGAATATGCAGGAGAGTCGGAGCCAATTGAATTGTTGAGATCAGGAAGTAACTTTGCAAAAGTTTGGATAATGGACGTCCTAACATAACAGAATATGAGGAACTTCGTAAAGTAGAAAAAATTGTAAGATTAGACGAGACAATGAGGAAAGGGAAAAAAATTTATTGGAAGCAGGGAAAATGAAAAATGTATTAAGTGGTAAAGAATGTACAAGACTTAAATCATCTAAGCAAAAGTTGTAAGTGTAAATTAGAAGATCAGAGGGTTCATTTAAAAACGTAATGATGGATAAAATGAATGGATAAAAATGATGATTTTTGTAACAGACATACATATATTGTTACGACGCAATTTGTGACCACGTCCCTATTAGTGACTCCCCTCCTTTGTTTTATTTCTTTCACATAATTGCAGGGAAATTGTTAGTCGATAATAGGGATGCCTTCACCAATTAATACATTAACGATAAAATTCTTTCAGAATAATTACCTATCACAATTCAATCCGGTAACAGTCCAAAGTGCAACCGGATGCAGAAGGGCTAAAAGAAATCCGTGGAGGTCGCACCACGGGCCGGTTGCCGGCCATGAGGTGGTCGTAAAAATCAACAACACTAGACAAACGGCCGCTTCCACTGCTCCGAGATGAATCAGCAATAACGTGTTCGATGTTTGTTGCTGTTGAGTCTGAAAATAGGTGTTCATTGTTACTCAATCGGTTTCTATAAACACCGCATCGAAAATATTCATCGCCCGATGTAAACGCTCTTTGATACAATATCATCAGTATTGTGTAGAATTCATTAATTTGTTGCTCAGAAATCAGTTATCAATTATGTTACGCATGCCGTTCCTTTGAAAACTTTCATTGTAATTTGCAACTGTCTTAAGGTCTTATGGCACGCTAGAATTTAAAAAAATCGATTTTTTATTTTGCAAAATTATTTTTTTTTATTACAAAAAAATAAGGTGCTTTTCTGTGCTTCTACACTGACCTTAAATAATGAGTTTGCTAATATTGTCATTTACTTATATGGACTTGTATACATTTTAAGAATGTAATTGAAATAGTTGGTGTTTAGTATTAATTAAAAATAATTATGATATTTATGCAAAAATGTATTGCTTTATATTCGTCAAATTTATTTACTCACATCATTTTATGTACATTATATTTAATAATTTATTGCCGAATATACCTGGGATGGGATTATGTATATGACAGTTAATGGCGATTGTAGGGATATAAATTTTTAATAAGTTTCTCGCGTTGGTGAGTTTTAAGTAGATACAGGTAATTTTAGTACGACTGGAACACGGAATTGTCAAGAAGTAAATACCTCGCGTTTCTCATATAATCCTAAAAAACCTTAAAAACAAATTATTACTTTATTATTTCGTAAATAATTTAATGAATTTCAATGTATTTTTTATAAATATTACACAAATACTGCTGTCATATAATGCGCAGTGTATTCTTTAGCGAATATCGCTGGTTCTCGTTTAGTACTGTGTTTTCCGGGGAAATTTACATTAGTCCATTAGGAACTTTTAAACACGAAGAATTTCATAAAAATAAATCTGAATTTATTTAATGAAGATGCTAAAGAACCCTGTTTTCGTAGTGTTCCAAAAAAAAACGTCAACATTTTGAACAATAGCTCTTTCCAAGCTTTACATGAAAGAAATGTTTAATATTTCAAGTAAAAAGTTATACATAATTAAAAAAAAACATGACGTTTGTTGTTTTATTTTCAAATTACTGAATTTTATTATTGGTAATGTCAGTAGAACAAGTCGTAAATATCACGTCAAAAATTACTGTACTATCAAATACCAACTCAATATCAAATATCAATTCCAAAAAACACAATTCCATTATGCGTACAAAGTAACAAAACTTAATGGATTTTTATAAAACCTAGTATCCCAGGATATTTCAGGTCGCTGATCACAAAATTCAAAATGGCTGATCTAATATGGCCCCAAAAATCCTTAAGTAACAAAAAACTCTTCGATACTAAGTTTTATAAAAATCCATTCATTTTTGTGATTTTGTACGCACAGCTATGATATTCCAAATAAAAATTCACTTTCATCGACATTTTAGCAATTTTGAGGAATACCTCTATATCCGATAGTAAATTAATTTGTGACACGATATTTATGACTTTATGACTCGAAAGGTTTAATAGAAAATACTTGGTTATGCACTATCCCTCCAAAAAATAGAAGATTTCGAAACTATTGTTGACACTTTATCGTAACACTTTTTTTTGTTCCCTAGTGAGAGAAGTCGAATTTGCCACACGGCGCAGAGAAATTTTTTTTAATGAATTAACATGAAATTTACAACATACTTTCAACAATAACGAAGTTTGTGACTTTTACAAGTTGGAGTCTTATTCCATATTTCGGTCACGTTCGTCAAAGTTAACCTAACCTTATTGTTTGTTTATTTTGTTTTATTTGTGGTGTTAACGCAACTCTTTAAGTATATAGGTAAAATCAAATCAGTGAAGTCCATAACAGATTTTATTTACATGAAATAAAGTTGATTTTCGACTTATCACTCATGGTTATCTAAGGTTGACTAGCCTTTTTAAGACCGATCTAATACAATAAGTCCTTGTTTCATTGTCATAATTAAAATTATATTTCCGGTTCAACACAGTATGCCTTCTGTGATGACTTTGAAATTTACTTTACATGATTTAACATTTCAAGTTTCAAAGAAAAGATTTCTTCAACCAGACTAAAAATTGATGATTGGCACCCTTATGTCCATCATTTCGTAAAAAAGTCATGTTTTCTCGCATATATTCATCGTAATTACTTGACAATTCAACACTCACCTGTTTCCCAAGTCCAAAAACGACGATCAGAATGTAAGCATTGAGGAGGATGCCCAGAGCGGAAACTAGGATGATAGGTACTCCAAAGGCCCAAGGGCCCATTCCTCCGCTTCCCCGGATAAGATTGGTTCCAGGACGACGAGGATGAGCGGCGACTCAGGCTGGCCTTCCGTTCCGCAACTCCACCCGCGTCGTCGTCCCGTCGTCCCGCGTTTCCGGTCGGGCCCTACTGCCGGAAGCTCGTCCTGCTGCAATGTGACACAATCGGCCACTGTCAAATTTACTACATCATTATTGGCGTCATTTTTTTTTTTTTTTTTTTTTTGTTTAACAGAGATAATAAACGTGAGAAGCGCTCACGACGCTTCGCGATCGACTGCCCGTACGCACGTTCATTCCGATAAAAGCGTTTCCATGATTTAAAAATAGTGCCGGCGATCTCGCACGCGGTTTCAGAGTTGAAAATTTATATCAACACTTCGAGACTCTGAATCACGATACATGCGCGGAAAAGCGCCGCATATTGCGATTTGAATTTTCGTGTAAAAAACGGACCTATATTTACACAAAAACATGTTGACATAGACTGGTTCCTGTAAATTATAGATATTATAGTCGTTTTGGCATCGTTCCACGTTTTTAGAACTTAGAAGAGACTGAATGACGATTATCTGGTCGGTAATTTCTGAGCGTTTCACTGATTAGTGCGCTTATTAAACGTGAGACAGGCCTATTAATCAGACGTTTGTTGATTCCGATTACGAGCCAATGCCGCTTTTGGCTACGGTTCAAAAATCTGAATAAACGATGTGATAAGAACTTGATAGGGGACCGTTTTGAAATTTAAGATTTCTTGACTATCTTAGAGTCAGACATGCACCGCAGTGAAAGTAATGAAAAAATGTCAGCGAATGAAAGCTCTGTTTTTTTTTCTCGATCAGAGCTTGCAGTTGATTGGGTTATTGGAAAAGTTCAATGAAGTTTTATTAGCATTTGAACGGGGATGTAACTATGACAGGTTTCTTGAGTTGACTTTCAACGTTGATCTAAAATATGTACCTGAAGTTCAAATCGTTCAAGTTGAAAGAAAATTTGAAAAAAAAGATTTTTTTTTTTAATTACGATGAATTTCGAATTTTCGAGCATACGACGTAGCAAATATGTGATGGACATGAAGGTATTATTACGAGATTTTTAAAACCAGAGATAACAAAAATTTTTGTCCAAAATTTTCGTTCAACTTGAACGATCCGGACTTTAATTGAAATTAAGATGGCTCTGATGCCTAATCACGCAATTAAAAACAGTGAAAATGGATCCATATCAGTAATTATTCACGGATTTACAGTAATCGCCGATCTACTGAGAATCAGTGAATAGCCACTGCCTTACAGTAATTTTCACTGTTTTGAATTGAAAGAGTTATCTATTATATATATCCTATACAAAGTCGTTTTCATCATATGATCTGCTGAGGGTAGTCAGACCAAATTTCTGTTCGGAATATTTCATGTTTCCTATCATCAGATAATAAGACAAGTCAGGACGCAAGAATGAATAATGAATTTAAGGAGATCTATAGAATTGTATGAGAAGCTCGTTTAACGTGACTGATATACCGAATTGGATTTCATTTGGAAAATTGTACCTCTTCATGTTGGATTACTGCACGTATAATGGACGTGTAACCCGTATACAGCAGGAAATACTGCTGCAATCTTGTATTATGATATGTTTCATTATGATATCTCGTATTTTGATGAAAAATAATTAATATTGCTGCAATATTACTGCAATATATCTGAAATATTGCTACAACATCGAGGAAACGGATAATGACGGTCATTTTAAATTGCAGCAATACTGCAGCAATATTGAAAATTTCCTGCGTTATTACTGCAATATTTCCTGCTGTACGGAAATTGATATTCAGTAAAATGTACAATGGACGTCAATAGGTTTCTAATGGAAAAATACTGGAAGTACATTGATCGTATAATGTACGTTTTTGGACCTTCATTATCCGTACACATCTGAACATCCAATGTACGCCAAGTTCATGGACAAATGAACGAGAATTAGACGATCCATGGACTTAAAATCCTAATTAGATATTTCAGTACTTCCTGCCATTGTGGTATCACAATTAACTGTATATATAGTTATTAAACAAGAATATAAAACAAGCCGAAAATGTAAATACTATAGAAATTTATTTCTATTTAAAAAAATTAGGTGCATATTTGCAACTTTTGTCGGAAAATGTTTTAAAATTTTTAATATTTATTGAGATAAATGCAAAAAAACCGTAATCTTTATGGACTTTTTTAAAGATTGAACCATATGGAAATTAAATTTGTCCAATTTTCACTGTATTCTAAATAAAAATATCACAATATGTTGCATCAAAAATAAAAATCTTTTGGGAAATTGTGTATGTATTGCCTTACCCATCAGAGCCCAATTTTACAAAAAAGTTTCCATGATTTTTAATTTGTATACTTCTCCTGTTGCGTGGTTATAGGTCGACAACTGCTCTATTTTAGACTCCCCTTAAAAATTTCCAATATTATATTTTCATAGCAGTTTTAGCGACCGCATTAATGCATATTGAATATATTTCTGCTCCATAAATGTATACGTGTTATAAAGAAAAATAGATACGCCCAGATCTATACTCAGTGTAATATTCTGATCAGATAAAGCAAAAAATTTATTTACAATTTTGTTTCCCGTTATAAAGTATTACCTTGCTGGTATTAATCGAGCGAACTTAATTTGCATTCGATTCGTTACCGATGATTTCAATATTCATAATAAAGCACGGTATTTCCGTGTTTTCATCAATGTAGTTCGTACGTGATATCCCAAAGCACCATTGTTTCGAATGAGGCGAGAAGACTGGAAATAAAGAGTGGCATTGTTACGAGTTAATGGGACGCTCCTGTTGGGGTTGTATGAAATTTATTCGTCACTCTTCGGCATTGATTTCGCCGTATCGAATTGAGTTCCGCAGTTATTGGTTACAAAAAAAAAATTGAATTGAGAAATTATTCGTGTGATTTATAGGTCCTGCGTTTAACGTATTGGTCAAGTTGAGATTAATGGAAGCTTGTAAAAATACTTTCGGATATATTTTCGACATATTGGCTTGTGTTTGGTGAAGGAATATTGAATTTTATCGATTCTCATATCTGACGATTTTTCATTGTTTAAACTCTATATATTCGTAAATTGTTATTTTTTTTTTCAAGCACAAAATATTGTCCTTGAACATAATAATGTGTATTTATATATATTTCAAAAGTAATAATTCACATTTGCGTGATTTTTACTCAACTGTGTTAAAGAGGGATGGATTGGGATGGGGGGGGGGGGGGGGGGGGGGGGTTTTTTTTTTTTTAATAAGGGGGGGTGGTGGTGTTGTTTTTAATGTACATATTCGAAATGGCGCAATTAATGAGGTAAACATTCTATATATATATATATGAAATTATATTAATTACATCAAATTAAGAATGTCAAATAAAAGGAAAATCATAATTACTTTTGAATTTATAGATTTTTATTGTCAATTAGAGGCAGTACGATCTTTTAAAAGAAACACCCGGGGACTCAGTTGAAAATGTTCTACTTATTTAATTGATTTTGCTGGACATCTTTGAAACAAAATGATGGAGGACTTTCTCTATTTATAGAAAGCGTATATTTACTGATATCACATATAGCTATAATCTACTATATGACGTACGTGACGTGTATGTCAGGACTGGTTAATTATTTATAAGTGATGTCGACAAAATTCATAACCTTTTTTTGGCATTTTCTAGGAGTTCCAAAAAAAAAACAAATCTAATGAAGTTAAATTGACAAATTTGTTCTTTATTTAAGGTGTTATGCCACATTTAAAAAAATCTATAATTTTATTGGCTTAATCGATACTCGAACGTATCAAGAATACGGTGAATATGATTTTGTACTTGCAGCAATTGTTTATTAAATGTATGTTTAAAAATTCGATGTTTAATAAATACTCATTTACTTATTTCACGCGCTTCGGATTTTTAAAAAATGGCTGAAGATGAAGATGATTTTAAAGATTAAAAAATAATATTATTTTGATCCCTTAAGCGTATTTATGTAAAATCTGTATCTGATAGATCACCAAGTCATTTATTAATTGAAGTGCAATCTAATCAATCAGTTTCACGTATGTTCGTAATTGAAAAAAGAATAATGACCGTAATAATAATAATAATACGTTGAAAAATTCTCGTACAAAATAACATTCAAATTTATCTGCAAAAATTACAAAAAAAATCTATAAAATACGGTAGTATGAAAAACAAATTAACAAATTCATAACTTCATTCCAAGAAATTGCATAAAAGAATTAAACACTAAATTGATAAAAAAATATGCTATATTTTTCCGGGATTAACGCGTCTTAAACATCGTTGAAACGTTACGAGGGAAGAGAAACGAAGCGTTGTTTTATTTGAATACTACTTTTAAGGCATCAAAGAGAAAATTGAGTTTTTCCATAAAAATTCAGCGAACCTCCTTCCTTAATAACTCTATCTCTCGGAAAACGAAGTACGTACGACGGACTCAACGATGCAGAACCATCATTCACGTGACGATGGAACGAGAAAAGTTATTTTCTAAAAATATAAAATACCTGCGAGAACTTGCAGAACTTCTAGAAAGAATATCGTAAAGACGTTGAAAAAGTCTACATTTAACGAACTCGATGTTACACTTTAGGAAATTGTAAATTATTTCACAGATAATAGTAAGGCGATTTTTATGGTAACTGATTTAAGACAGTAGCTGTTTTGTGGATTCAAAAGAGAAGAAATGTTCAAGATAATTAATGATGATTTTTACGTCAGAAGATCTAAAAAAATATAATCATAATAAAATAAAAAAACTTCAGCCAGTATATAGTGGCCTTCAAGATTTTGTCCAAATTTAAAATGTCACAATGTAAGCTCTTCCATACAATTAACTACGTCGGGCACTATAATGGTGTAAATTGATGCTTTAGCGGTATTCGATATCGGATATTGTAGTAGTAACATTGTGCTTGAACTGTTTAGATAATTACCAAGTTTACGCCGTAAACAGCTGAGTGAAGCAAAGTTACGTATTTTCGAGCGCGGAGTACTTTGTACTGCAAACCTTGATGATCGATCGCGCAAAGTTGAATAGGCGATTTCTCTTTTAACTCTGTTACTTTGTTAATAAAATGCAGATGCGATCTGCAATGATCAACAGTTATAAAGAGAAGATCGAGTCAATAAATACACGTGTCGAATATTCAAATAAGAAAAATAATATTGTAAATATATTTATTGAACAACATTTATAAGTTTTATAAATCCAGTTATAAATATATGTATAAAAAGACTTATTTCGCGAGAATCAAGATATTCTATCTTATGAGAAATCATCAGTGGATAAATGATAAACATGGCCCTGGTAGAAATTGTAAGTATTTTTGTTGGATTAAAACTAATTTTTAGGCAAATATGTTGGTTAAATATGTATACAACAAAAATGTCTTAAAAATGCCCAAGAATTGTATAACATTAAGCAAAATATATATTAAATAAAAAAATCTTACAAAATTATCAAATTGTTATACATGAAAAATAGACATAAAATATGCAAAAAATTATGTCCATTAAATGTATATTAA
>JAPYZR010007006.1:0-19221 GCA_030522945.1 Trichopria nigra
ATAAACTCGTTCTAACCGTTTTCGACTTGATCTTTGTATCGAATTGTAAAAATTATGAACCTTTTTTTGAATACATTGGCTAATAAGTTGTTGAGGATAACTGTTCCCATTATATTAAATACAATACATTGGAAATACAAATACATATTTGAAGTACAATACAAAAGTATTGTATTTCAAAATGAATGAAATGGTTTTAAGAGGGCATGTAAATAAAGATCCAGTATTTCGATAGTTTTGTAACGAATAATTATTTATTTTTTATCTAGTTATTTTTCACTTTATGAATACTTTCACTGCATATACTTTTCATTTTGGACAGCAACTAGCTGGCACCTAATAAAATTGGACAGAATTTCTGCCAGAGATACTTTAATCGCTATATTTACATGCTTAATTTTTAAATTATGACAAAAATTAAGGAATAATATTCTGTATTTATCGAAATGAGATTATATATATATAAAATCACGGCAAGTATTGAAAGTTGCAGCTTATACAAAGTGACGATCCGCCACGCATAAACCAAATTATATCGACACCCGACATTTTCTATTACGTCGGATTAAGGGTCCCGATGGAAATAAAAAAAAAAACGAGGGTCGAAAGAATAATACGGTATAAATCGAATCGAGAAAAGACACTTATGGTCCCCGTTGATATAATTTAATACCCGGTATCGGTTTCGAGGCAACACAGACTGTATATCGCATTTCATTGCACACCAGCGAAATAACTCGCAAAGGAACAGGTACGGTGCCGCGTTCAATATGATTTTAATATAAAGAAAATTCTTGGACGGGTACTTGACTATATAAGCGCATATATATACTCTCCTGAAATATATCCAATATGCGAGGTAAATACATCGAAACTTTTCGCATTCATGTATATATATATCGTTTTAAAAGGTGGGGGAAGCATACAAATTATTGATTAGCATCGCAATATTATTATGTGTAAATATAAATTTCGATGCAGTACAGTTGACTCTATTTGCTATTCAATTGCTTAACAGTTTTTTTTTACATTTTTTTTTTAGGATTTTATATATTATTTCTATTTGTAAATAATTTATGTATAAGTAATTCTGCTCTGGTATTTGGAGTCAGGCTGCAATTGCTTTAACTTTTGTTGTTAAAAAAAGAAAAAGAAAAGAGGTAACTGAATTCTGCTTTCATAATGATCGATACAAGAAAGGCAGAACATTCGCGTAATCCTATAAAATTGTCTGTATATAGCATCCGAGTCGGTAACCTCGTATATATGAATTTTCTTCTTGCGTCACAATTTCCTATCAATCTTTATTTTCATAAATCCTACTTGTCACCCTCGTCAAAGGAAAACCTGGTATATTATATATACATATACATATATATATAATCTACCAATTTTAGTTTTTATTTAATACTTGACAAATGAAAGTCTATATAAGATTCGAATTTTTCATTGCGCCGCAGTTTCAAATATATACGCTGAAATGATATTCGATTTTGCCCTGTCGAAACTTTTCTCCTTTTTACTTCATATATTATAACTCTTCCGATCCTCCTTAAATTCATTTTCTCCAGTTCTTACGGATTTTGCTGTACGGAGGTTTTTCGAGTCTTATTCAATCTCCGGCACTTTTCGATTGCAAATGGATTGAATTCGGTAGAGAGCTCTAACAGACATTTAAAATAATCGGTCGATCTTGGCGAAATACAAATCGCATACGAACATCAGTTTTATAATTTCGGATGCCATTTTGAATTTCTATCAATTACGCTCAGATACAGAATCGGATGTTCGTATAATTATTGAAAAAATTACATTTATTGTGGATTTTTTTAGATTATATTATCCCGTCCAGCGGGGTGAAAGTTTTTGAATTGTTTGAATGTTTTATTATACTTTCATTTTCTTTTTATTTTCCAATATAAAGTTACTTGTTTATTATTATTATTATTATTAATTTCATTGTTTAAAGTTCAGATATTGTTTAGGAGTTTTCGTTACTTATATCTGATAACAATTTTATACTTTTTTTTTTAATCTCATATTTCGATAACTTTTCACATCCAATTTTATGTTTTGTTTTGTTGGTTTTGTCTAAAATTCTTGTCAACTTTTGTGAGTTCCTTGCAAGCACCACAATTTCACAATTATGTAACAGTTACGTAACAAGTGACACTGTTGGTGCTATCAATTTCAATCAATATTGGAGATTGCCGTTTGTTTTTTACATTTTTAACTTTTCTCAAAATATCTGGTTTAATTATATTTTATCTAATATTGTAATTCTTGTCAATTGCGTATACCTATATCGATTCTGGCCAAATTCTCATTTCTTAATATATTTCCCAGGTTTATTTCTTTTGTCATATTATGCTACTGTGGCACATATATATATATATGGCAAAATTTCAACTTCTCAGAGTCCAGCTGTAATCAGGTTTTACGTTTTCCATATTTATCTGTCAGGTACCAATGACCCGTTCGTGCGGTTGTCCATGTTTAGCTCTCAGTATAATATAGCGATCCATTTCACAAGCAACCAACAACTTATGTCTACAAGATCATACTGTCAATGACAGCCTGCTTTTCTTAACAATTTATACTTATGATATTCGTCAATATTTTGACTATTTTATAACATCTTTATTTCAGTCAACATTTGTGGTATGCACCTATTTTCTACTTTGTCGACGTTTATCAATTGTATAAATTTTTATTGTCTTTTCGCGGCCTTTTTTTTGTTTCGCATTTTTGACACATGTCGTCCATTTCGTTTACTGCATTCCCTCCTACTGCAATCAAAATGTCATTTTACGCCCTAGTCACGAAAAGTACTGTTTATTATTAGCCTATGTGCAGCTATATGAATTCTGGCCAACTACGGCTTATAATGAAGTGGTATTTGGAGAAATAAACATCCAACTTTTGCCAACGTATCGTATCATCTCATCCTTCCCCAAGTCCCCCATATATACCATCAATCTCGTGGAAGCGATTGCGCCCGCGGTAAAACTGAAAACAATGTCAGAATCCAATATAGCAGCTATACGCTCTCGCCATTTGACACTCGTAAAAGACGTCCTACTTCGAGATCGTTCTTTCGCCAGTGACACGTCGACTCGAGAGTCCACGCGAAAGTTTCCGCTCGGCGACACGCTTGGTTCAAGTTCGTAACTTCGGTGGTTATTGATGATCTACTTGAGTAAACACGCTTCCACCTATAAGCTCGCTAAGTACTGCATCGGACGGATGGCCGGATGTGACGTGCCGACAAAAACCACCGACAGTTAAACTCCTTTCCCGCATCCACCCCTCCCCCTCGACCCTTCCATCGCCACCTACTGCTTCTCCGTTTCACCCCCCTCGAGGTCCTTTTTCCACGGTCGTCGTCATCGTGTTGTCTCTGTATTTCCGACACGCTTGATCACCCCCCCCCCCCTGCCCCAACCGACCACCGACCCATCTATCGCCGCAGTCATCTCCCCCGACGATGCCTCGCGGCCCATCCCACGCCCGAACGATTGTTGCTTTACGATCTTTGCGCCTTTCTTACGAGCTGGACCAGATAGCGTACCGGTGTGTATGCGCGATTCCCACAAAATTTACCGACCACACGCTTCATGGATTTTACATCGCGAAAAAAAAACCCGACGACGTTAATCGCGCTCTCGAATCGCCAATTATCGCCGTGATTGCGCTCGGGCACGTCGATCTTGTTTCCTTCATTTGCGAGAAAATGTGAGAAGATTTTGTATAATAGCATCACGCTCAATCACAAATTTTACTAGACTGATTCTGATATGAATTGTATATTCTATCCTATATTACGATTATTTGGAAAATGGTGAGTGGGTGACACCGATGTAAGCCATATCCAAGGTAGACCATGAATGAAACACAACAAGGACCATGTAGCTTTCAGAATGATGACACATTGTACGAACCTGGAAACATTATGAGGGATCAATTAAAAAGTGTCCGCTCTGCTGAACGGTCTTTGCAAACAACAGCATCGAGGACACTTATATTGATGCCAATTTATCGTGATTGAAAATTGACCTGTTTTAATACCTGGATAAGCTTCTCCCACCTATCGTCAGAAATCCCTATTATAGGTGCAGGTACATTTGCGGCAAGAGATGATGGATCAAATTTAGAATATCGGAACTAATATATTGTTCTATAATACAGATCCATTTTGAATCGTTGAAACTGAAGTTTCTCCTCATTATATACGTATATATAGTCGTTGGTTTCCATAATAAAAACTCGCCAACTAAAATGAGATCGTCATAAATCGTACTGCGCAAGTGGACCAATAAAAATAAAAAGGCGACTCGTTATAAAATAAAAAGTACGAGTATAAATTGATATTTTGCAAAACAAAAAGTATATAAATCGTTCGTTTCGCGAGAAGTAAATGGTATTTACTCTTTTGAGCTGTAAAAGCGTAATTACCTAACGGTCCGATGCTCAAACGGTACTTACTATAGTATTAGGAGGCCGATGTCAAAAGTTCGGTTCCGGTCGAAGATTACCGGAAGATCGGACTCCGAATGAGGAGCGCAATCGATATACTTCCTTTAGTTACGACGGCACGATAACTGTACAGTTTTGAGAAAAACCTCGTTTCTCCGTTTGCTATTGTCTTCAAAATCATTCGCGGTCAATCGAGATGCGAGTCTTTATTAAGTAAAGAAACTGAGAAGTTTCTCGTTTTAGAAATATCATTGTTAACGATGAAGCATCGACTGTCCGTCTGTCGGACATCATCCGTCGACCATAGTCGCCCACGTACATGGTGTCCAAAAAGTATCGAAACACGTGTATAAGTTTTTATATCAAATTTTTCTACCCAGGTTAAGGTCTCATTTCCGTAGAAACTCTTGGACCTTGGCTTTGACCTTGCCGATGACCTTCAAGGTTATTTCAAGGAGACCTTCGTTTTTTTAAACGGGAAGACCCTTTTTTGAGATCGGCGTTCGAATGAGCGAACAATTTTACGTCAAACTTGCCTTCTGAAAAAATTGTTTCTGCGACCTTGGTAAGGTCAAAAATGAAGGTCAAACGATTTGACCTACTTTTTCTAAAATTACGTGGATTTTTTTGAATAAGTCAAATGTGCATAATGCTTGAGAGAGGGCAATCAATTGTAAAAGTGTAAATTACATTGACTAGGTTTTTTTTTCAGACATTTGACCTTCATTTTTGAAACCAAGGTCACCATTAGATCCAGCGCCAAAAGTTACTATGGAAATGACCGTAACATGGGTAACAAATATTTGATGTGAAAAAGTATACACGTGTTTCGATACTTTTTGGACACCCTGTATAATAATGGAATTTATTGAAGATATTCTCATCTCAGCACTACCATTCGAAATACCATTTTACCATTTTTTACCAGTTTTATTACAGATATGTGTTATCATAAACATATATTTTCATGCAGATATCTTAATTATCAATCAAATTATCCAAGATCATATAAAATTGGTATAGTTTATGGAGTTATACTTCTTTCATTTTTAAAAGACTCTTTTGAAATATTTTTGACGCTCATGTGCGAACGTAGTACATATTTTTTGAATTATTTTTATATTGATTTTCGTGATTCTGGAAAATTCGTTCCATCCTATTGCATACACATAATTATAATGATATACATATATATTGTTATTTTTATTTTTTAACAATGACATTTTCACCACGATTTCATTACTGTTTTCATTCTTTGGCGATGTCAAAGCAGTATTTTGATATTGTACCTTGACAATTCATTAAAAAAAAAAAACGACTGGGAAAAGCTGTAATATTGAAATGCATTCTATATAATGTCATCACGGTAAAGGATAGTTGTCAACTCTACGAAAAACATATATGCAGTTCAATATCGCAATTCGTATTCATATACCTTCACGCGATTGTAACCCTCGCAAAGTTGAGGACAATTTTAATTAGCGACATATTCTGTCTGTTTGCTGACGAAATTCAACACTGTATGTAAATGTTGGTCTGATGTAAAAGAATTATTAAAATTAATTCGCTATATAATAATGTTAAAAAACATTAAATCAGAAAAATAAATAATCAACTTTGATGACGTCATAATTGATTGTTTACTTATAAACATCACGCAATAACAAAGTTTAAATAATTCATTTTAACAAAACATATATGAAGGTACAATGATTTAATATATATAAAATAAAGATATTTTAATTATATATATAAATCTAGAAAATTTTGTATATATAAAATTATAGATATTGTATTATATATGTACAATCCAGAGAAATATCGAAACGAAACAAATTCAGAAAGATTTTTCAGTTACAGTTGCTTTTGTCTGACATTCCCACATTGAAATTACCGCAGCAACCCCCTTTCGCGCAACGCTCATGCCTGGAAGCGGATCGGCGAAAAAGTGAAATGCAATACATAAATCATCAACCAAAGAACGACACGACAAAGTAATTCCGCACATTTCTTCCGTAACCCGCGATTCGCGATTGGCTCATTACAGAGCCCGTGATTGGCCTCCGTTACGATACTACCCGATTGCGAAACAAACTTTTCACATCGTCTCCCTGCATTGTCTCGCTCATTCGACTGCGGTGATTATTCTTCTATATACGTGCGGAAAACCAAACATATCGAAATGTCACTATAAGCAAATATATGTAGTTTTAGATGTGAGAATTATTTTGTTTTATTTACCTTTATTCCTATTGGGATCTATTCATAACGGGCGCAAAACACCACTTTATGCTCACGTGGTTGCAAAATCAAACATTATGAATTAATATTTCACGCGTATTATATATATAAGTTTGAAGTCATTTAAATCAATTATATATAGATTCTGCGCCTACTTTGAACAAAATAAATTTCCTATCACGGAAGGGCCGTGGAACGCAAAATGTCACTTTGCACCCCATACTAATTAAGTACTTTATACTACGTCCATATGCTCGAATACTCTAACTTTGATGCAAAAAATGTCATATATATATAGTGTAAATGTATCGAATAATTTTCACATCTCGGGCGCAAAATGCCATTTTGATTCCTTCGGGTCTCCACGCGTGCGTGAAATCGCATTTTCCGCCCCAAAAATGAAACCTATACTGCAATAAAAATGTCAGGAAAAACTCGTAATTGCTATTTTTTTTTTTTCTTAAATATAATATTTTTTATTTCAACCCGGTTAGATTTTTTAAAACTGTCGTGATATTTTCGATACCATTTTGCTCCGCACGATTCAAGTAAGAGTCTCTGTCACCACATTTCGTGCTCGGTAATGGTAATTCCGCCGATACTTTTCTGTAGGTAAATGACTGGGTATTATCGCAAAAACCAACGATTAGTCGAGACTAGAAGACCCGCAGGCGCAGCGGGTCGCAGCTTCCGCGGGAAAAACCCTGAAAAGTCCCGAGTTTCGCCTGACCAAGTGCACTAGCAGGTCCGATGATTCGGCAATTTCGTGCCGATCGTTGCGCAGAACGATCGGTCCGGAGAAAGTTAACGATCGTCGCGCAGCATCCGCTAATAATTCAAGCTCATTGAAACTCTCGTAATTACTTTCATCTCCTCGCTACTTTATTTCTCGCTTTCGCCAGAAACCCTCCCCTCCCCTCCGTGCCGCTGCGCCTCCCCCTTTCGGGGTATACCTCATCTGGAATACTAATTCCGTCCTTTTTTAGTACACAAATCGCGGCAGTTTACCTTTATCTCCGTCCGCGATCGTCTGTTTCTTAATGCCCGTTATTTCTCACGGACCTCAAAATCAACGGAGAGGTCTGGCGGATGGAATTGTGCTTCGCAACCCCCTTCCTTACGTACCGCGTTTCGCTCTTGCCGATCTGTTCCCTCGTCACTTTCGTAATGAATTACGTACAAACGGCGTAATTGAAGGGAATCCGAGGAGGGCTTCGGATAAAAACTAACGACTGAGAAGCAGCGCAGAAACATTTCACTTTTCCCATTCATGCTAATGACTTTCGGTAATCACGAAGGTCCCGA
This sequence comes from Trichopria nigra, assembly GCA_030522945.1. NCBI lineage: Eukaryota > Metazoa > Arthropoda > Insecta > Hymenoptera > Diapriidae > Trichopria > Trichopria nigra. The sequence continues at coordinate 8,023 of JAPYZR010007006.1, forward strand.
GGAGCCAGAATATTTTTCCTCGTTACGGTAGACATATATATATGTCATTTGGAATGATTGTCAAATCTTGGAATCAGTCGACCGAAAGACATGGTCCTATATGGAAGTGGGCCGTTACAGTAGCGTGGGCTAATGTCAAGTGTTTGCAACCACTTCTGGCTCATGACCAACTGAAATGGAGCTTGAGGTAATAATACGGCGGTCCATAATATCCAAAGTTCATCCTGTATATCCATAAGACACATATTTATGAAGAACGAACAGACCCTATATTGTTTCACCACCATGGACCAATAATGATTAAGGATTGAGATTCATTGGTAGCAATCATTCATACTTTCGTACCTTACGAGTTGAAAAGAAGCAAAGAATTAAAACGTGACTGGCAATTGTAAACTATATTGATTCAACGCACAATTGGCAGAAAAACAATTGGGTAGTTTCAGGGACAGTGATTAGCTACACCTCTTTGATTAGGGGGTAGGTTAGTAGAAAAGTGGGAGGTTCCGGGGTGTGCGACAAGATAAAGCTGTACGTAAGGACCTCCTAGGTCCAGGCATCTGGACTTCATGATCCATTACTTCCACCTATAACGGTGATTCATGCAGAGCTGTGTTATTTTGGCGCGTGTAGACACGGAATCAAGTTCTTTCCTCGTAGGTAGTTTGGGTTATGCTAATGCTATCCGGACCATTCGTATTTGTGAATTCCTCACCTAACATATGTAAAGCTAACAGTTCAACTTCAAGAGGTAAAACTAGTACGACTTCCTAAAGAAGGTGGAATTTACGATCATTATTCCATCGAATGTTTTGAAATTTAAAGGGTATGCAGTAATTGTGGTTCGAAACCAAAACTTGTGATTCCGGACGTCCAATTTTTCTCTATGTATAAATGGATGAATCATGGACGTCCAGTGTAAATTGGTTATCGTAGTACTGTAACTAGCTAGTCTTACCCACGTTAGATTATTATTTTAGACTCCTCCCATGTCTAGTGTGGATTTTTGGCAGTCATCCCTTACGGAAATGTACACCAAAAAATATTGTTCGGGGTCCGAAATGACACCCAAGTCGGTGTAAACACTAAAAATATGGGTGTAAACACTAAATAAACATATTTTTTTCTGTGAGGGATTAGACTCCACCACCACCTATGTTGGACTTCCCAGTTCCCGAATTGTCGACTCCCCAGTATAATATTGTGCACACTCGTTTTAACAAGTTGCCTTGTAAAGACTGAAGTCCTCGACACACCTAAATTATAGTTGTGTAAAGACTATATACATATATACCAATAAATAGTGGTAAGCACAAGTTATGATTATAATGAATGACAGTTGTACATGTATGACATCCATCAAAATAGGAAAAAAAAACCATACAATCGTAAAAGTCTCGTAGATGTCTAATACATTTCCAGGGGATTATTCCCCCATTCTCTCTCTCTCTCGACTCATTTGCAGGTGACAATAATTCCAGAAATTCAGCCATCGCGTTTCCCGGTACATCTTCGAAACCTACAAATCCGAAACATTAAGCGAGATTTCCATTCGCTGCGAATATGAATATTCGAACCACCCACCCAGTAATTTCCCAATAAGCAGCGCTCATCAGACCGCGCGCACGTACGGGCTCTCTCCCTAGGAGCGTGGAGAACATCTCGCGGACTCGAAAATCGCCGAAGAAAGCGAGCAAAAGGGATCGGGTCTTCTGAACCCGTCCCACGCAGCCCCATTCCCCCCGAGCTTTACCGGCGGCTTCCTACCCTCATCCATACCCCTCGTCCATCTTCCCCCCGCTCTCCCCACGACCGCCCTTCTTTCTCTTCTTCGTCCTCTCGATCGAGCAGGCACGAGGGAAATATTCGTAAGAATTAAAGCGCCGGGAATTAACATTCCACGAAGGCTCGTGGATGGCGAGGAATCGGGGGAGCGACAAGGACGCCGGCGTTGCTGAAGTGAGAGCGAAGCGGGAGTTCGCGGGGACTGAAGGGGGTGCGGGTCGGGTACCCCGCGAGTTGGTAGGGGGTGCGTGCGTGCCACCCTCGTTCGCGAAACAACGGGAGCATTACCACCCCTTGACGCGACCCCTCGAACCACCTCCGGCTTCGAAGTTTTCCCCCGCCTCCCCCTCCCCGTCCTCCTCCTTTTCCTCTTACTTCTCGCGTCCTTCTTCACCTCTTTCTCTATGGCACCATCCCCCGAACCTTCCACGACGTTCGTTTCCACCGTCTACGATTCTCTTGCGCGACCCCTTCTTTTCTATACGCGATTCTCTCGAGGAAAATGCGCGCGTGCGAACCAAATCTCCGCGTCTGTGCGAGCCGAAACGAATGCGCGCGTGGAAATGTATATTCATGTATAAAGACGTATGTACCGCTATATGTACTCGCGTGTATACGTGCTGGAAGAACGAAACGAAGACGGAAGAGAGAAGGATTAAATGAGAGAAAGAGGAAGTAAGAAAGTGAGAAGGAGCGAGAAAGGTTGCCGGCAGGGGCTGGCGGGGCAAGGGGAAGGCGTCGCAGGGGAGGCAAAACTCGGCTGACGACTAGGCGGAGGGTGGCGGCTGGCTGTCTTATTCTTTCCACTCATTAAGGCGGATCGATGTGCCGGTGGATGCGGCTCTTTGGTGGGGGATGTACATCGGGAGTTGGATGGGCGAAGGTTCATCGCGGGGACGGGGGATGTCAGGCCCTGCATGACATATCACCACCTCGCGACCCCCTCCGACTACCAGCCGTCGTCTTCCTCATTACTCCCTTTTTTTTATCGTTGCTCCCAAAAAGTGCTTTCGAAGCATTTAGGATCGCAGAAACTGTTTACGTGTTACTCGCTTATAATGTAGCGATTGTCCACTAATCGGATCGGTGACTTTTTCGATCTGAAGGAGAGGTCACTCTGCCAAGGTAGAATGTCTTTGAGTTATTGTCGATAAATTTGTTCCATGACATCCTTTCCGTGAATGAAATATATTTACAGTATTTGCATTTGTACATGATAATTGTGATGGATTTGCATGATCATTTTGGATTGGTTTAAAGATGCCTGCAATTGAGTGGTAACTTAGAAGACATCGAACGATGCGTGGACTTGTTGAGCGTGTGTTTGAGGTTTCAGAGGTTGGGGTGTCAGAGGTATTGATTGATATCGTTTGTTAAGTTATGGACCTTGAGCAATGCACAACACACTTATAGTTGAACCAGATACAATTACATTTTAGGTTCATTCGCAATCGTTATACGACATATGTGGAAAATTAAGACGCACTGATGACGAATTGAAGTTGATATTTATAGTGTAACGTAATGTAATGTTATATCTAAATCCACAATGTGCGCGATGGGTGACGCCCGAGGTAAGATGGGGGAAATAGGATAATAATCATAAGCCAGTTAGCAGGCCAGGAAGTAGTTGAAGAGGGCTGGACGGAAGATAACTGTGGACGCTGATTGTCCAAAAGAAAGGGGTAGGGAAGACCAGAGATTGATTGATATAATTTATTATGCTGTGGACACGAGAAATACACACACAGACACGCACACCCTGATAACATTAAAGATAACAGTTTCGTAACATTTAAATTATTCTTACATTTTGTGTAAATATCACGTAGTTGTTGCATAGTGAAATTTTGAAAACTAAGATGACAAATTAACATTAAAGAAATGATCTCTTTAAAAATCGAATAACGGCGTACATAAATTAAAGTTTCCGTATGTGGTATAATGTCCTAAAGTCGTTCTAATTGTTGTTTAATAAGCAATAATAGTGTGAAAAAATGATTATAGGCAATTGGATGGTAATTAGACGATATTCAATCTTAGTCACATGATTCGCTGGAACTTGAACGAGGAGCAGTTGTGTAAGTGAACTTAGGAGGGCGACTGAACATCCCCAAGTAATCAACTTACCAGTCGATGTTGGCCTATAGACGGGGAAAGGAAATATTTCATGCGAGGTTGATAAACTGAGCATGTATCCACTTATCAGCGTATAAAATATGAAACGTTGACGTTTTTGGATCGAAAATCGCGAATGACTTTTATTACTTTTTCTAAAACAACAAAGGCGTTACATTCAATTAGCATATATTCGATATAATGTAATTACTTTAAAAGTTAACAATTTTGTTCTTTTTTGCTTTTTTTTGTTTGTTTATTAAAGTACTATAAATCAATATTTTAGAGTTTATCGTAAAGCAATTCTTCAACATTGTATATACATGTTGTCGCTTACATGAGTTAAAGAGCAATGCCCAGCCAAAGTCTAGCCACATCGAGGGTTAACAAACCTGCATCACGCAAATGTGGAATACGATTATAGATATGTACTCTGGTCGATTCTCATGCATTACCGTCAAACCTAAGTAGGCAATACGTAAACGTACCGACATTTTGTAAGGAAATTTTTCTGACAATTTATAAAATGCACTTTTATTAGTTAATCGACAGATCTTACAGTATTCGAGGCTATTCTCTAGACAAGAGCGTATACATTAAGACGCTTTCCAAAATAGTTCCGAAATCTGTTAACGACTTTCATTAATAGACGAGTAGTTTTGCCTAATAGTATGCGCGAAAAATATCATCATACACTATTCGCTGTTAGAAGTCACACAATGATCACGTGTATTGTGGATACTATCCCATAGGGAAAAGTCCAAGGAAAGAACCATTTTAAACTGTTGAAGATCTCATTAAAGCCCTTAATCGCTCTCGCAATAACAAAAGATAAAAGAAGATGGATAGAAGCTAAGAGAAGCCGAACGGAAGATAGTGTCATCCTCCTTACACCGAAATAAATGGGAACGGAAATCGAGGCTACGAAGAGGAAAAAACGGATAAAACTAATGCAATACTGTAGAACCCTTTCCTAATAACAGGATAGGGATAAACCCAATTTCTTTGTAGTCTTTGTTTGTAACCCGAAGAAGTGTAAAACGATCTCTCCCCCATGACAGCGATGTTCTCAACATACCACCAGCAAATTTCAACTAGGGTGAGTTACGTTCATAAGTCAAAGAATCGACAACGAGCGTAGGGGTTATTGTGGAAAATGTGACTTTTCAGAAGAATGCGGGAAGACCATCCGATTTTAAAAAGAGCTTTACAACATATTTTTCTCGAGATAAGCATTTTAAACAAATCCCGACATGGGAACGATCCAAAAATAATAGCCCGAAATATTAATTGTCGATAGATTTTAATTAAGTTCTCTCGTCTCGTCGTTTCATCCGATATCTCGAAACCGATCTCGGTATAGAAAAACACGTGTCGCGTAACACACAACTGTGTCAAATCGGAGCAAGATCTTGCGGCGCTATACAGACGGAAACGAGAGTCAAAGGAGGGTAAAAGACCACGTGCTGAGTCACGTGGTGACCGGCCCCACCCCTCGCCAGCTCCAACCCCAACCCTCGATCGGGGAGAGTCGACGCGCGCCGACGCCAGCTGACCATCAGGCACTGGACTACCCCGTTTCGCCGCACTTGCGAAATCTCTGACTCGCCACCCTTCTTCCCTCATTGCCTTTCACCGACGGCGGCCGACCTTTATTCGCCGGCCACGTGGTCGCGGACAATCGCTTCTTTCTAGACCTACTTCCGAGCACGTGCACCGGCAGTGGTGCTGGACCGCGAAAAACGCCGACTTTCGATCCGTCGTCTCGTCTCTTTTTAACCCACGCTGCTGCGATCGAGTTCGTTCCTATACATATATAGTTTTTTTACGTGTTTTTTTTTTTTCTATTGGTTACTCATGAAGCGAATTCATATTCCAATGCCATTTAAATTCAGGAATTAGAACTTTGCAAAATGGCAAAACTGATTTGGTAGAAAGATTAACAGGTGATGATGCCTCAGGTACGTTTGATGCATGCGAGGTCCATTTGATATTTGAGACGCACGTTAATCTTTACCAATCAGGCTGTTAATTAACACGCATTGTTTTTTCCACTATTTTCAACCATTCTAGGGGGCGACACGTGAAAAATTAAAAAATTGCCATATTTACGATCAGCCTAATAATATATTATTGTATATAGTTTGGGGACATCCCATTAAAATGGTTCGGTACCTAGGCGAACCCCATAACACTGAACCCCCCTTCTTCTACCGTTACTAATCCAAGGCGGGGGGGGGGGGGGGGGGGGGTACAAAGCTCTAACACCTCTCACTCTTTCTCACACCCCCACCAACAACCAAGATACGTATTAACGTTTTAAACGCTTTATGATAAGTTGGAAATCACTAGATTCTATAATTGATAAAATGGAACGAAATAACAATGTTCGAAAATGATGATTAAAATGACATTCATTAACTAGACATGCGTATGAACTGATGGATTTGTGCATGACACTTTCGATTGTATAATCGTTAGTATGACAACACTGCAAGTTGCGCGTACGCATATTTGTCTATATTTATACATGTACATTGCGTATGAAACGAATGCGACGTTGCCAAATGTATTACTTACATTAGATAATACAACACAAATAAATAAATACATATATCTTCATAAAATTTTTATTTATCACAAATTTTACAACTATCAAATGACTACATTTTAATTGCCTGTCAATTTTATTGGAATATATTTTTAAAAATTTACAGATTTTTACATTTACTATTAGTTAATGTCGAAATTTCGAAGTCGTGAAATTTGACAAATTTGAATAATTTTAAAAAGAGAGAGTACCTTCACCTTTGGGTTTAATCACTCTCCAAATGTCTTGGAGCGACAATTGGCCACACTCTTTGGCTCAATTCTGTTTGATATTTCATTCTTGTAAGAGTGCCAATGCATATATTATTTTACATATTCTATTAGTTTTCTTATATGAAGTACACTTTTTGTAAATGAAATTACAATTCATAAATTCAAAAAAACAATAAATATAAAATTTAAAATTATAATTAGATTCATTGTAAAACGATTGCAATTTCACCCTAGCAATGGTGAAGAAATCACTCCTTTCAAAGAGTAGCTCAATTTCCATTTCATGTAATTTAGAGGGGAAATATTTTAATTTTCCGGAATTTCCGATTATACATATATATATATATATATATATATCCATGATTCCGCGGTATTACTATCACAGAATGTATCACAAATTAAAATTTATATATATGGTGTGTGTACATGTGTGTGTGGGTGCGTGTGTGTGCATATGACTGGTTGGTTTAGTCTTAAATTATATAAGTTACTTAGATATGAAACATATATAAAAATACGCGCACACACACATGGACACACATTTAGTCCTCTGACATTAATTTTTACGTATAATAAACGTAGGAAAATAATTGAATTTTAACACATTTGTTTTTTTTTTTCAACCAACCGTAATGCAACGGGCAATAAACGTAAAAATTTGTTTAAAAAACAAATGTTTAATTTGCATTATTTTAAAAATACAATTAAGACAACAATAAATAATCCAAGCGCATGCGCAAAAACATGTGTTCCAAGGCACGTGTGTGAAACGATATTAAAGAGAATGTGCTATATCGACGATAGGTTTCATCGTTGCCCTTCTAAACCGCGACTGTTCCTGCATTTTACTTATTACGATCGTATCATTTTGTAGTTTAAAACAAAAAATTGTAAATGCGTGAATTCTACGCAAAAAAGGCTAAAATGTTAACGGCTGACTTCACACTTAGCATGCCCAAATCATTCGTATCTACAAACTGCATCAGAAACGTATTGTGCTTCGGAGTGATCTCCGACAGTATTTGATCATCATTTCTCTTCAATTCAGAGAAATAATTAATTTAAGAGAATAATTCCTCAAGTTACTAAAAGTAACCTTACACAAAATCCTATTCACGATTTAACAATATATTTCCTAAATTTGAATTATTGCTTCATAAACAATACATTTGCTAATTATTACAGAATCGCTTAAGAAAACCTTGAAAGATATTGACGACCAACTTTACCGTCATACCAGAAAAATATTCTCTTGAACCAACCAAACTATACAGTCGACACATTCCTGAATGACAAAATCATTTTTCTCCAATTGGTGGAAAATGTTTGTCCAACAATTAATTGACAACTCGAATGTCTAACGTTGACCAATGTTTTTGAGTTGAACGACAAATAAGAAATGACCATTATATCAATGATAACTTACGCTGACTTATATACTATAGTGTTGTCGTATGCGCACGACACCATAAAAGTCCATCAATAAACGTACAAAAAGTTCAGCGGTCAATCGGTACACTATTTCATTCATACGACGAGTACGGCAAACCCCGTTCGATAAACTGGAACGCTCTTTGATTCATAATTAGCGCAAAATCGCGAGTCAAACGAAATAATTGCACTGCTGGGTTTACACATCCGTGCAAGAATGGCAAAATTGCCGTTCGCGAGACAAGCATCAGCCGCGATTAAAAGCGGTCCTCTCATTAACTGTGGAGCGCCGCTTCATTATGAACCCTATATACTCCGAAAAAAAAAAGCTCGCAAGAGACTCGGATTTTTTCAAAACTTTTCTCGCTCTCTCTCTCCTTCTTTCATTCTTTCTTCCCCGATGCTCCTTTCCTTCTCTTCTTTATACCTCTGTCCGCTTTCGCCTAAAGGTTGAAAAGCCCTCGAACCCGTCAAGCCGCGCGGTGGAGATGCAGCCTGCTGAAGATCCGCTACGAAAGCGACGCACACGTAAGCGCGTTTACATATGCTCTGTATATATATGTATATATGTACACATATATGTATGTATGTATATATATGGTGTGCCGTGTACGTTCATCTCCGCATGTAAATCGCGAAAGAACCACGCCCTCTCGCGAACGAGGCCGCGAGTGCAAAAGAGAGAAAGAAGCTTCGGCCGAGGGAGAAGGAGACGAAGAGAGCGAGCACCATCCATCCATCCCCGACTCCTAATGACGCAAGCAAAGCAAAACAAAGAAAGGTTTATACACTGCCGTGCAACTCCCCCCCGAGTCGCTCGCTCGCTCACATGCGCGCAAATGAAATCGATTAAAATGCTGGGCGCGCAACTTCTAGGCAGCGCGAGTAAACGAGCGAGAGGGGGCGAAGACCGAGGGAAGCGGAAGAAGACGATGATGAGTGAAAGAGTAAGACGAGGCGAAGCTATGTGTGTATACCTTATACGACGACGCGCCTCCACCCCCCTGCAAGTCCCCCACTCCATCCATAGGCGGCCGCCGTCGTAAGAAACCGAGAAAACCCTTAACGTGCCTCTCGCGATGCGCGTTTAAGCGCGTGTACCGTCCATGTGTGACTGTAAAAGTTGCGGGGGAGAGCGCGCGCCCGCGCTTTTGATTACACGCAAACACGGACGTTCGCCTGCAGGTGGGCGCTCCACCAAGCGCTCGGCACTCATTGCCGCATGTCCGTGATGGGAAATCTTTGTATATGCATGAACCGCCCTCAAACTTCTGACGCATACACGAGGACGGGAACGTCGTCGCCGTCCTCGTCGTCTATATATACAGCGAGAAAGAAGACGCGACGACGGTGGTGCTGCTGATGGTGGTGGTGGTGGTCGTGGTGGATGTAAGCGTGTAGTGGTGGAGGGAAAGCGTGCAAGGTGATCCGGCACAGCGATGCCGTCTGATGGTGTTGGTTTACCGAGAGTAAATGAGTGCGCGGCACTCGCAGGCTGGTTGGTAAAAACAGTGGCCCTCCTTACCTACCTACCTACCTACCTACCCTTTCCCACCAACTTCTTCCCCGTTTTCTCCCTGGTTCCGCGTCTTCCTTTCGCCCTTGCCGTCGTTCTTCCTTGCCTTTCCGATATTCAGCTCCCGGCAACCTCGTATGTCTCGAGGGGTAAGTCTCCTTCTCACTTTATCTTCCTCTTTTCCTACGCTGGTCCCACTTGCTCTTCCCGCGCCAACCGACGTCTCCCTCTCTTTTGTTCTTAATTTCTCTGTCTCATTTACCCTTACTCTCTCTTTCTCTTTCTATCGCCAGCTCTCTCCCACCTCGCGCCACCCTCACTTGGTTCGTCGCGAATCCCTGGGTAACTGTACGAATTTTAAGAGCGGCGAATGCCGAAGAAGAACACTCGTACCCACGACGAGTCTCATCCTGGTAAATATTCAGCGGCTTGATCCGCGCCCGGATGCTACTGCTGCCGATGCTCCGTCTTTGTACGTTATACGATGCAGGGACCGTCTGTATATACATATACATATATATATAAACGTGGGGAAAAATGGTTTGATTAACGCGGCTGATTAATGCCGTGCCGGGTATACTTCGAGGACCGGCGACGTTTTTCATGCTTATCGCTCATACATCTCGGATCTGGGTTGGGAGGGTCGAACGCGATTGAAGTTGCATGAAGTCGTTGCGTTTGTTTCAGGAGGGGGAGACCGTCGAGAGATTGCTGAAACGCGGCAGCCAGCGAGCGAGGGTGAGAGAGGATGAATTTGTTCATCGTTCGGTGCTTACGACCTTTCGACGGGACGTGCCGCGTATCGCGGTGATTTTTGTTTAGGTTATTCTTTTAACGCGAGTTTAAAACTTGGGCTCGTTACGACGTTCTTTGAGGTCGCTTTTGCGCGGACTTGATTGGAGCGCGCAAGGCTGTGCAGCACCATGCAAACGAGGAACCCGAAAGATATTTATTTGTTTCGACGTTGTTCCACGGCTACCATTCTGGGTTTAACGATCATATTCGAATCCTTTACTCAAATGTGTACAACTTCGAAAACCTCGACGGCAGAAGAAGGTAGACGAAGATGGAAAGCCGTCAGACTACCCAAGATTCTGATAATGATAATGATATTGAAAATTGACGATTATTCCAGAAATAGTCCAAGAAATGTAAATTGACGACTCTCCATTTAACCGATCTTTCAATGTATAAAGTTCGTCGACTGTCCCGTGACATTGCAATGTTGTTGCGTTTGCGAACAATGAACAACCAAGACTGTTATGAGGTACTCTTTATCGTACCATTGTTTGAAATTTTCCGAACATTTCAGTATGATCGCTGAAAGGATATTCAAAGCCGCGAACATTCAATCCAACATTCCTCCGGGACAGATGGCGCCACTTACGATTCGTGCGCCCGCGAGTGAAGTACAATTTCACCTGGAGTTGTAATGTATAGTTTATTTACACTAGGTAGGATACTCATGTATGCGTTTGTGTGACAACATTTGTGAAATACAATGAGAGAGAGAGAGAGAGAGAGAG
>JAPYZR010007007.1:0-12667 GCA_030522945.1 Trichopria nigra
CGTGGACATTTGATGAAAAAATAGGGGGTAATTTTTTTTGCCGACATGACCAAATTCAATACTTCGTCCGACCTACGGTGCGGGTCGAAGTAAAAAATATATAAATTATATAAAAATATCATATCTTTGTTATAAATTATATATAGATATAAAATATTTTAACCTTCTCGAATATTCAGTTTTATGAATTATTATCGATATCGAAAATCGTGATTGAGAATTGCATAAATAATAAATTTAATTCAAATAAAATTGTATTTTTTCCAAAATCTCTTTTCAAAAAAGGAATTCCCAACGCGACGAATGCCGGATTTCACGTAATACGTATATCTGCAAGTGTCGGTTTTGCGAATTCTGATACTCGGCGAGTATTCGCTCGAAGATAATCCAGAAATGTCAGGCATCGATATCCAGAGCGCTGGTCCTCTCCTCGATGGTATTCGAAAAGGATCGCTGATAAGAAGGGGCGGGAAAGTGAGGGGTAACGACTATATACGAGTTTAGCATAAATTTACCTTGAACGTGTATCGTGAAATGGCATTCGGCTCGATTTCCGGCACTGTCGGAAGCGATGTAGCGCACGTTGTGACTGCCTGGATGAATCGGGTGTCCCGGTTCCTGCAACAAAAATAGAATTCAACGGTTTGAATTAAACTTTTTATAATCCCACTCGTTTGCTATTTATATTTTGATTTTATCGGACGATTATACGATTTGTCGTCTGATTTATATAAAATATTATCATAAGTGTACACTTCGTTTCGTATATATTTATTTGATAAGTGGATAGTACCGGTTTTATTATCTAAGTAGTAACAGTCAATATCTTGAATTTTAAACCGTGGAATGACTATCTAGATTCGCCTGCTTTTGCTTCTTTCGTATGGAATCATGGAGGAGGGCAACGAAACTAGAATATAGAATCTGATTGTATATGGTGTTCATGATTGATCGAATACAATCAAGGTCATTAATGCGTTTTAATTAGAATGTAACAACTTGCGATGTTCATAAACAGCGGCAATATGGATCACATTTCAGATCTTATATTTCAGCGAGATCTTAAAATTACGTACATTACAGACAAATTTGTGATGTTAATCGTTAACATCCGTATGTTAATCGTTATTATCAGTACCATATCTACTTTTAATTATATTCATTTTTCACGGTGATGACGTCATAAGTCATTGCTTTGGGTTGACAGTAATTGGTATTCAGTTCAAATTAAAATATACATTTTCTCCATTGCATTCTAATATTTTCTTACAATTTCACGTGATTTTTATTTAAAAACATTCTGTTATATTTGAATGAAAGTGAATGTTTTGTATTTTGTATTACTGATAGGTAAAACTTTGCAATAAAATATTAATTTTGAAAGGGAGAGAAGACAAAAATAAAAAAATAAACAATTCAGAAAATTATAAGTTAAATAAGTAATAAAAAGAGAAAAAGTAATACTTTCGACAAGTAAATTTGACTTTCATTGCATTTTAAATGTCAGTACAATTTGAACAGTTAACTTTCAGGAAGTAAGTGATTTTACTTCCGATAGTGCAGTGTTCCAGATTCTCTAGTAAATCATTCGAATGCTTCGGGCCCAGTAGTAAATTATGCAACCTCTCCTGATTGTTATTTCCATAGTATTAATCCTACGTAGAGGAGTTCGTACAAACTCCTACAGTAATCGAAACTTTGATCTTATCTTAACCCGGTCATAAAAAATATATAGGAGATTTGTATTGGTTGTAAAAGAAAGAGAAAATAAAATGTCATATCAAAATCGAAATTTGTTTACTGATAAAAGAAAAGTATTGGAATAATAATACTGAAAAATAACGAAAATACTTGCTGGCATTAATCCTGTCTATCAAATCACTTATATCAACGACCTATTACAAATAATCAATTAAATTGTAGATATTATATAACGAAATATATATATATCAAGTCAAATGCACAGAAGTTGGTATCAAGTTAACTAAATATTTAGTAAAAATTATACTTTTTTATATTGAACTAATAAATAATCTATTTATTTTGAAAGATTACAAATTTTAATAAAAAAAATCGTTTCGTTGTATTTAAAAAATTAATCAATCGATAATTGATAATTTCAATGAGCGAGCAGCAGATTAAATTCTGATATCATTGTTTTCTAAATTCAATATTGAAAATTATAAAATCGTTCGGTCAAAGTTACTAAATGAATTAGTCAAATAAACCCGCATTATAAACGACTAAATATTGAATGGAATTGGAAAAGTAGTATGTTTTTTTTTTTAATTTACTTTTTTTATACGCCATTATATGGCCAAACAAATATGGCTTGCTCAGGAAGAACAATTTATATCCCACAGGATGGCAAAAACATTTTTCACAGTTACATACCCATATCGATTTTTTAAATCCATCGGGAGTTAAGACTTCCATTCGAAACAAACCTTCAAATTATGCTCACCATGGGACAGAAGTCGTTTACTTACGCAGTGCGACTAACAAATATTCGTATATTACTTTTCAATCAATATAATACTATAGCTGAAAAATAAAAGTAAATTTAGCCAACAAATCACATCAAATTTGAATGACACAATCATCCGTGAAAATGTATTTGTGTTTCATCTAATCGTAGTTCCTTCATTTCGATCATTTCATAGATCATCGGCTCTACATTAATTCAAATCATATCAAATCAAATTCAAATTACATTATTTACGACGTCAATAAATATCTGCTTTTTCGATCTCTTTGATTTCCTTGATTCTGTCCGGATGATCTAAGGTTCTCATCGAAATATATTAAAAAAATACTAATTAATCACAATTACCCAACTAATTGTACCATTGTATTCCAATGGCAGGAGGCGCACTAACGAGTCTAATTTCAAACGGAATATATGTTTCAACGCGCAATAATCTGCATAATTATTTGTGCATCGCTATGAACCTAGGGACATTCATACGTTCTACGCATCTATGGATACGTGAACACTGTATATTGACTAATCATCCCCAACTGTTCATCCCCCTTATTATAACGAGTTCCGGTCATTACAGTCTAGGTTCAATTTACTCGTAATCACCTCGTATGGAGCAACAGGTTTTCCTTTCTTTTGAAAACGCCTGAATGAGTAAAGGATTTTACAAATCCTTAAGTGAACAAATTAAAGATTTCATAGTGAAATTAAATACATTCAGTAATTATTAACTGACGATGCGTTAGGAATAAATTGTTAACCCTTTAACGGCCGAGTTTTCTCTGAATTCATGAGTATACAATAATGGAAAAAGAGTTGTTCCAGATTTCAACCATTGAAACTAGCTTCAAATGAAAAAAAGGAATACCTCAATTGTTTGAAAACATTTTAATTTCATTTCCTATAATTTAATTTTGCGAGAAATGGAGACAGTAATGCCGGATCGCGTTGGGATTCTGAAGAACTTACGGATCAATTAACTCTGAAAAACTGACTCCAAATTAAGAACAATCCGCCTCCCATGCATGAAATGTTAAAATCATATTTTTTTATTGTATCCTGATGATCTGAATCGAAGTATTCGAAAGTGTTTTGAAAAACGTTTCCTTATATTTTGATGAACTGATGGCATAATGCAATCCTTATGAATTATCCTTCAGTTGAGAAGAAAAAAACCAGAGGGAACCCCCTCTTGCATAAATTTAACGTTGAAACAATTGATGAGTTTTTAATATGTTATTACTATTAGGGGGGATGGCAATCTTTACATTTTCATCTTCATCCTTCATCTTCAAAATGATCCTTCAGAAACGTCGATATTTTCATTTTTACAAAAGTTGTAACTTTTCAATGTGGATACGGACCTATAGGTCCCACCAGTTGTCCAGGGATTAACAGTCGTAAATCTGGGAAAAAATTCCATGTTTCGACTAGGTCATGTTGAAAATTGTCAAAAATTAAATTCATTATAAATCCATCGATTTAAACGAAAAATTGTTAGCTAACAAATTGACATTCCTGTCAGACCCAATACTTGGCACTTGGGGGCCGAACGCCTGCTTCACACGTCACATCAGTTTTGGATGCAGGAATCAGATAAGTTCAGGCATTAATTGCTGTAAACGCGTAAACGGGCACGTCGCCGTGTCCTTTCTATTAGAGCCAATTTACAGGCGGGTGTTGCCAATGGACAGGGGCGTCCGTCGTGGGAGAACCGTCGCACGAAAACTAATTACGGAGCCCTCGCTGCGGCTAGAAACCAATCGATATGACCAGGCTGCGTCGACTATTAGGAATTGCGAACCTTTCGGTGACTAACGAGCTGAGAGCTGGCTGCCTTTACAAATTAATGAGTTTTGTTCCGCGGAACTCAAATTAGAGTCGACTGATAAACAGTGATAATGCCTTCTCAAGTCTTATTAAACAAAATAAAAATGTGCAATCCGTCATGCGTTTAGCTTGTTTCGCTTTTCATTCTATTCCACGTGTATCCGGGATTGAGTACGTTCATTTTTTTTTTAAACCTATATGGTACGAGTCGAAGTAATTATAACGTCGAAGATAAAAGTTCAAAGTTAAACTTTAAAAGATTAGAGTTAAAATTTAATTTAATTTGTTAAAAAAAAAAACTTCAAGGCAGTCCATAGTTACAAGTTATAAAGTTATGTAAAAAGTAATTGAATTAAGTGAAAAGTTAACGACTTACTAAATTAATAAAAATCTTAGAAAAGAAAAGAGTTAAAATTAATTGAAATGTTAACTTTTCAATTTAATTTTTAACATTTTAGCTCGATGCTCGATGCTCGATTCTTCATTGAATTCCGCTTCATTCTGATTAAATTGAGGAGGAGGAAACCGTAAACAGTACATGTAATTGAGCCATAAAAAACACGTACTCTCCTCAATGGTGGTCTCAATATCTATTGGTACTGTTTGTATTTTACAAGGATATGGAGTTTCATTATAGTTGTGATTATTTTTATTTGTTGAACACAAAATACTACAGCCAGTGACGTCGCAACAAAGAGTGAAAAATTGATGATTCTAGCAATTTCATTCTCGATTTCGAATATGACTACTTTAGCAGTTACTACTGCAGTGGCAATTAGCATATTGTGCCATGTTTATTCCATTAGGAGAGCGATGAAAACAGAATAGAGAAAGACTACTGTGTTGCGCTGATATGACAATGAATTCTTTTTTCAAAAGTTTTGAGGGTAGAAACAATGTTATTATTATTTGACTTTATTATAGACTAGCATCGTTATATCGAACTCTGCCGCAGGTCGAACCAAGTCTTGGATAATTGGGAGTAAAACTTGTAATACAATATTGAATTGAATAATATAGTAATATTGAATTGGTATGTAAGGGTATGACCTAATTCTTTTGTCTTCTACCCAGATTCAGATCCCATTAACTTGAAATCTACTCGGACACTAAAATTGCAATAGGAGCACTAGTAACATCCGCAATACCCCATACAGAAAGGTCCTACGTAATGTCTACGTAATGTCTTACCACGTAAGCCAATAATGATAGATCGTTAATATAACTACCAAGTGCTTTTGATTTACATAGAAAATTCGGACATTACTATTAGAGAAAATAGCTTGTAAAATTCTAGAACGAAGTACTTTAATAATTATTAACAAAGTACTATTTTAATTAAAAAACGTCGGTTTATACTACGATTTCACTTAAGGTGGTTCTAAAGTAGAACAGTTATCGACCGAGCTTTTCAACCATAAAAGTATGAATAAAAAGTGATTGAAACGTTTTTTTTAAATTTAGGCTTTGGAAGGGTGATCCTACATAACATATACAATCCTTAAAAAAATATCTATGACATTGATTCCCAATTAAAAGAGGAAAATCCGAAATAAATGTTTTTTTGTTGCTGGTAAGAGAACATAATTTATTTCGGATTTTCCTCTTTTAATTGGGAATCAATGTCATAGATATTTTATTGGGGATTGTATATGATGCGTAGAATCACCCTTCCAAAGCCTGAATTTTGAAAAAATGTTTCAATCCTGTTTTATTTAAACTGTTCCTGTTTTGAGCTTAGGTCGGTAACTGCTCTACTTTAGAACCACCTTAAGACTTCATCGTATTATCAATCGTATTGTCATCGTATATCAATCATATTATCGAGTTCATCAGATTCGTAATAACTCAGGCAAAAATAACAACAAAAAATAAATAAAGACAAAAAAATAAGAAAAAATTACAGTTACAAATAAACCAATGAATACTAAAATATTGAAGGTATCAAACAATTAAAAAATAAATTACATAATGAAAAAAAAAAATTAGTATCCTTAATTCTCAGATTCCACGTGGAAACTGATTAAGCATACATCGGCGAGACCTGTAGACTTTTTGGAACTCGTCTAAAAGAACACAAAAATAACATTTTTGAAAGAGAGATAATATACTTATTCTCCTTTATATTTATACAGTATACTTATGCAGGACTTACAGCACACCGAATCTATACTTCGTACAAATTTAACTTTAGAAATGTAAAAATGTGTGAAACTGAGGAAAACAGTAAGAAAAGAAAAGAAATCGAAAATGACTTCAATAAAGTATTAAACAAAAATACGGTATAAATATATGTTTTGAACAGTTACATTTACATCTGATATACGGTACAATCATAACTTGAAAAATCAGTAGATAAGTCGCTCTATATAGTACACTTATTATGGTGTATTTTTTTTTCGATAAAAAACAATCGTGAGAAGAGTCATCACCAGGGTGTAGGGTGATGTCTAAACATTCATAATAATAATGTATAATTATGGCCAAAATTTAATCCACATAATGTTATGTTAGGTTACAACCCCGATGTTAATTATGAATACTACTGAAATCAAATCATGTCACTGTCTGACGAAACGTTGACACTGTCGTGCCAGAAGTAAAAATTGCCATAATTGTTAATTATTTTTTTATATACAGTGTGTCTCAGAACTGACCTAACCTACAAAATCTAAAATTAACTAAAACCTTTTAAAAAAACTGAAAAAGGTGTAATGTAATACTTTTTTTCTTGGGATGTATGAATTCCTATACATTTTAATGTACTGGTTTAAAAAATGCTGATTAAATTTCCGCAATTTAAATTTAAACGGTTAAAAATACGAAAATATTGTAAAAAATATGTTTTATTTTTCTATATTTCCAATCGTATCTCGGGAGATATGAACTTTAATGTGATCAAACTGGGAATATATCATTGTACTTTTCTAAAGTCACGGGTACTATGCCACCTTATTGCTTGTCTCGTCAAGTTATCCGGTGTCTGTAATATTCATTATTAACAGGTGACCCAGCTAAATTACTCATCCAGTGACAATTATTGCTGACTGCTTGAACTTGATCACCATAAAATCTCAGGAACATTACGACTCCGAAAATCCATAATAAACCCTCATTAATAGTATTCATCGTCATGTTACCAGCCTAGTAGCTTAACACCATCTCAGTACTCGCCTCAGTACGTTGATCGCATTAAATCCTACAGCGCCCTCTTTGCTCGAAAGGTATATATAGATCGGACGAACTTTGATTAAGAGATGACCCGAAGTATCCGTCACTATCAATAACTTGCAAAATTTAATCTCGTCGGCTCTATAAGAAAGCTCCGCCAGCAATCGAATATTCCATTCGCATGGAGAACTTAATTGAATGCTCGCGTGACAAACAAGTTTCAAGTACTATAATGTAAAAGTTTGCCGTCCGCACGAAAATTGTGATTCCATGCAAAACTTTGCTCGTAAAAATTGCCGACGAGTTTCCGGAATATTTTTTACCGCGAATGCGCGAGTATCCGGAAAGAGATAATTAACTTGACTAGCGGGGAACGGCAGCATAATTGCGCGATTCGTAACTTTTAAACATTAACGAAGCTTTTAATAAACCGGAAACGACCGATGGCGACTGCTGGTGACTGAGTGAAGTGCCTCTCGTAAAGAGGTGGATTGCGCTTTAAAAGCTCGACCGCTTCAGTGTAATAGTTCCTTCCGACTAAGGGTAAGGTACTTGACGTACTGGGCTTCGCCACGGAGAGTTTCGTCCTGGTATCTCGTTAATATATAACGTTATGGTCACCAGGGCTTTGGATCGAAATCTATCTCACTCACCCTCTCACTCACCCTATCATAGAATTTTCAATGGGTCATAATTCTTCGATGATATTGAAGGGTTTAGGGTAATAATAGGTCTTGATATACGAGAGATGTATATAGATATATATCTCGTATATTTGACAATTTATCAGATTATCTACTTATACAGGTGTATCTACTTTATGTTTTCATACAATCCTTTTTTGTTCCTACTAACTTTTTTCAGTTAGAAATTTATTTCCTAACTAAAAAGAACATAGCACTTACCCGAGATTTGTAGACTCTGTCGATTCCCACATTATCCTCGAACGTTGGCTCTTTCCAGAAAATGACTCTGTGACGTTCACCTGGCTTCAGTTTTACTTCAAACGATCGTGGGCAGTACACGATTTTTGGATCTTCCTTATCTTAAAAGCGAACAGATTTGTAACAATTTGAACAGATATTATAAAAATGATTATTTCCAAAAAGTCTTTTTACACACGATATGCGTATAAATAGAAACCATTATTAAATTATCAAATTGAAATTATAGAAATCTGGGATGTGTGATCATTTCGTTTTGATACCTGCCTTATGACACATACAAAAGTACCATGAAAAATTTTAATAGTCTAGTAATAAAATCTCACTAGAATTCGCGTGTCTTTATTGGCATGTCATAATTTCGTGTAACTGTTTTTACTACTTCAAAGACTGACCTTTAGTAGGACAATTTCAATAAGACGTCTCCAAGATAACGTTCTTAATTTACATCGTATCACAAAATAATGTACCCAACATTGGAAATCAAGTGATCCAAACTCATTGGTGCAAATATCCGTTTCTAAAATAGCGCAATCTCGTACGAGTTTGCTTAGTCTAATTGCATCGTGTGCAATTCCACTCCTGTCGAGGCAAACTTAGTTAAGACGAGCACCAGTTCCATCTCTCTCACACTCTCTCTCTCTCTCCTTTACAATGTCTTAGAATCTATTTCGCTCTTCCGACCCATCAAAACCGGCCCCCCCCCCCCAAACTTGTACAAGATGACTGATTATTCGACATAAAGGGTTGAGAACTCATTCGGCGAGGCAACTTCATCCAATACAATAAATCTTCAATAATCGAGATCTGCGACGTTTCTTCGATATTTGTGCTTTCCCCGTCGCTTTATTATTTCCGTTACACATAAGTGGAAGTCTTGCAATTAGAATGTTAATATTATATTTCGAATTAAACGGACTCTGGATTACATATCAATATTGTTTGGCGATAGTGAGTGGACCGTCTAAGGAAGAGTCCGACAAAAATTTCTCGTTGAAGATTTTTCGTGGTTTTTATATACTATACTGTTTAGTTCATGTTTATAGACAACTTTTTGTGGTAATAGATCTTTGATGATACGATTAATAAAATGCAAAAAAAATAGTATAGAATAAGAGAGACATAACAATTTTAGTTACTATATCATACTTTTGTACTCAGCATTAAAAAATACATGATAAATGGTATGCACGGCAAAGCAACTGCAAAATTTATGTCAGTATTATTTTGTCGCGAGCTATTTTCATACACGTTTGTTAATATATACAGGTTTTCGTTCAATTTCATTTACATAATGGCTCCTTGAGGTAGCATGCATGTATTATATCGAACATACGGAGATCGAGTAATATAACGACGCAAGGCATTTTCTTGTACTCAAAAGTAGGCAAAACTTAAAAGAATAATCTTCGATAAGAAATAAGGTCATCATTTTTCGATGTACTTCATAAAAATAATTGAGCATATCAAATGTTCAAATTTTGGTTACGAATAGCCCTTAAATCCTGCACAGTCTTAAAAGAGTACAATTTTAAACATATATACATATTTGACTTGTGGTGTGAATAAATTTCCTTACTTCAGCATTTATTACTATGAATAATTTAAACAGTACTATTAGCTTTGTCAGAAGTTTCTACGAAAACGATTAGTTCAAGAAATGCAATAAGAATAGTTTATGAAACTCGATGGTAAAATTAAATTTCTTATCACTATCATTTCGAGAACGGGAATATCGATTTCACGACTTTAAATACACCATGTCACCGACTTGTCATTTCGCTATCGTTGGCTAAGTGCTGCGAGAAACGGTTACAAAGGCTCGGGTTGCTTTAAATAAAGATTGAAGTGATATTTCAGCAACTGAGTGAAATGGACTAAATTAATTATTGCCAAACACGATAAATTGACACGTAAGCCAATTATTGTTATGATCCGATATGCGTATATTGTTAGAATTTTCTGCGTTATCACATTTCGCTTCGACAACGAGACTTGATCACGTATAATTTCCCGATCAAAGCGATAGTATTGAAACGGCGACCTCTTTTACTGTTGAATATTGTCATATTCATTCTGGTATCCAAGACACATAAAAATCTATTTTTAAAGCATTTTAACATAAAAAAAAACTGCATCTTATTAAGAAATTAATATTTGCAATTCAGTTCTGCTCCAATTAAGGATTGCTCATCAGAAATTGAATTCGGTGACATTTAATTTAATATGTCCGCAAAAGCCAAACTTAATCTTTTAAACTGATTAATTATTATTAAGGATGCATCACTAGACATCTTTCATGCCACTAATTGCATTAGAACTATTACCCAGTGATTCATTTGCGCTCATCAGATGGCTCTGTAATTCACTTAATTGAAACCATGATTGATCTTGACAATCCGGCATTGCAAAAGTGACTTAACAGCACCGTCACGACCTCCACATATACAACAAATCCCACCCTAGTAGAAATCTATCCATTTTTTTCTTACACTGTCCATTTCTCCTATGTCTTTAACATGGTAAATATCTAAACTGTCTAAGAATTGGCTAAGAAAATTGGCTAAGAAATGTTTTCATTTCTACCAGGGCATACATGAAGAGATACCATTCGAATACATCATCAAATCTTCATCCTCCAACTATATGATTCGATCGATTACAAATGAAATATATTTCATATTGTGAGCATCGCAACATCGATGAGAGATCCAATAGAATCGTGATCATCTGATTCGTCATCTGTGTCATCTGGATCTTTAGGCTCATCAACATCACCATCAGAATCAAGATCATCGAAGTCATTTTAGTCGGATTAATCGCCTTACAATTTTTTCGAAAATAATTAAAACAGTTGTGTCTATAAACAAATTCTTAACCATTTTAATGAGCACAAACGATCTGACATCTTTATTGCTACGAAACATTTCAAATGTATCCGATAATATTCTTACGGATTGAGATCAAAACTTGTTAACTAGGTACCTATTATTGGCAAGATAGACTTTACATGTGCTTTTGATACCATCAATTTTCAATTAATCTTAGCTAAACTCTCTTTTCATATAGTTTTAAAGTCGTAGCTTGTGATCTCATCAAAGCATATTTACAGAACAGATCCCAATCTGTTAAAATCGATTCTGGCAATACAATCAGTTCAAAATGCGTGTTTAAGATTCTCTTATGAGGTAAGACAATTCGAGCAAATCTCTTCCGCACTTCTTGGATCAGGACCGCTGAGAAATGAACAGAGAATTGTATGTCCAGATTCTCTTCTTAGTAGTCGCCGTTTATTGGCCACAGAATCTTCTGTATATATTTTTATCTGCGATTTACGATATGTTGGATATAGTACAATTGGGAAGGTACATCGTGGATTAGCAGACTAAATAAAATTAATCTTATTTTATATGCTATTTTTCGATTCTGCCAACTATATGCATTAATATTAATTAGGTATAAATTATTCGTCGTATAAAGTTGTAACTCAATTGAACTTAAAAAAATCTATTTTATATTCATTTTATACCGCTTTGTTACATTATTGCGAACGTTCCTGCACAATGAAATTTATTTATAATTTATTTTTAACTTGGCAATATATATATTGTACTTCATATAATTATTCAATGCGTTCTATATAGGTCAGACTCTAAAGTAGCTTGCGCTGTAGCTGTAGCCTTTTGTGCAATAAAGACATTATTAATTTATATATATACTCTGTTCGTTTAATACGTTCTCTAATTTCACTATATAATAATCTGCACTCTTTCAAGATTCTCGTTTAAACATCATTCAAGAACATTTATAGGTTAAGTTACCTGTCATTCTTTTTTCCTGTTGTTCGCGAATTAGTTCGGATTAATTAGAGTATACAGTAAACTATAATCGTTATATAACTATAAATGGAAAATGTATATATAAAATATTTTATATTTATTTCATTTTTTTTTATTAAAGTGCAATTATTAAAATAAAATGTTGATTGAAGAAAAAAAAAAACTTTGTTTTACTTTGATTCACTTTCATTACTGTGATGCAAGTAATGGATTAATGAACTACAATTAATTTTTCTGAATTATATTTTATATATAGAGTCTGTCAAAAGTTGAAGGGGAAACGTAGAATAATATTTTGGCCCATACAACCCTAGTAGAAATCTGTTCCCAAATATCCGGGCGCGATCTGGGTCCTGACTCGCGCCTTGATAGATATCCAGGCGCGAGTCAGGGCCAAGCTT
>JAPYZR010007008.1:0-12231 GCA_030522945.1 Trichopria nigra
GCGGAGGGCGAAGTCGTGGAAATGGACGTTTTCAGAATATTACAAATAACACGAAATCTAGAAACATTAAGTTTAAAGTTATTATGTATATAGTATATATACTTTGTATAAAGAACACGGAATGGTTGCGGTTGACTAAACTCATATTGTAGACTAAATTATAAAATGTTATAAAGTTTACGAATGAGGGACTGAGCGGCTGCGGCCGTAGGCAGCAGTCGCGAAATATATTGAATTATTGAGGCCCGAATCAAGACAATCTTGCGAGCGAAGCGAGCCGGGGGTCCAGGTGGCAGAGCCCCTTTGTGGGGTTGGCGGCCGGAGGCCGCAGGGGCGAAGCCCCTAGTTTGAAAATGCATTCAAAACTCATGCATACGAAAATATACCTGCGTAGAATTATAAGTACGTGTACAAATAATTGGCATATGACAATATTTTTTTAATTACATCCATGTTAAAATGTCTGTGTAATTTATGTATAGATGTGTACGTATAATCAATTAAAAACTAATAAATAGAATAATTTCTGTAAACTGTTTTTGGAAATGCCCGCGCAACAGAATTGAACTGATTAAATTTTGATGCACATTTTTCAGATACATCGTACGTATACGTACGTGTGTGTGACTGCACGATAAACTTTACGAGCCAACAAAAATAATTCCTTCCAAAGTTATTTTCTTTGAAATGAATACAATTTCAAGTTCTGTTGCTTTGCTCAGAGACAAATTTAATAAATTGGCCCGAATACTTATACACCTAAAGTGTTTGTGAAGAGCAACTGCTGATGGCTACGCTTGCAAAAATTGTTTAAATTCAAAAATATCTATTCAACTTTTATATATATATATATATATATAAAAAAAGTATAATCGATATGTTTGCTTCAAAATTGAATATATATACATTGCATATGTTACACAAATGATGAATACGGGATGAAATAAGTAGAAAAGACCATTTATTATTTGTTATGTAGAAAAAATGTGTGATCTTTAATTTATTTTCTTCTTTTTTTAGTTCTAACATGTCGATAATTTCATTTTTATTTCTTTTGTTCCATGCGAAAAATGCAATTATTTTGTACGTCAACGTCGACTTTTTGAAGTTCGACAAATTCTTGTAACTTGTAATTTCGTTACATTCTGCAGTCTGATGGCACTGAAATAGTCACAATCACATTCACGCATCGATGAGCATTCATAATGTGATCTCACACTATTTAACGATTTAACATTCATACAAAATCACGAGCGCTCACTGTAGGAACGAAAATTCAACAATAACAAAATCACTTTGTACATCGTAAGACTCATATAAAGATTAAATTAATAAATATTTCTCAAAAAATTAAAAATTAGTGAATTCTATCCTTATCAAATAATCTCGTTCTAATTACATGCAATCTTTTTCGTTCGCTTTGGTCTTGAAAAAGATGGATCGCGGTTTATGTACAATCTTTCGAATCATCGCACTATCACAAGAAGCGAGTTTTATCGCAACAGTTTACGCTTAATATCGAGAAATCTTTTATGTTTCGTTACATACATTTGAATTCAACAAAACGATTTTAAATTAAACAATATTCCGAATTGATAAATTACAAAGTATAACTTTACTGACAAAAAAAATATACAGAATCTTTGGATTCTAAGGACAAGAAGACTGATGACGCCTGGGTAGGATAGGTTTTCAGTATGTACGCTCGTCGTTCATATAATTTCGTTAAAAATCAATTAACCGATATTACATAAAAATTTTTGCGTTTAATGTACAATAACAGTTTCACTAATTTCGTATAGCTAAAAAATCATCGTTACGTCAGATTCAGATGCATACATCTTTTTAACATATTTCCCAAGCGAAGAATCGCTAATTAAGCTTAGGAAGTAACGCCATGTTGTCTGATCTTAATTAAACGTAAATCGGGTATGGGTATTGTGATTTATTTTCATTTACTGTACAGTGAACGGGGCACGCCGTTTTACCTCATATGCCGCGTTACAAGTTTTATATTACATATTATACGAGAGCTGCATGGCAAGTTTGCACTTTCGTTGATCTTGGATACAGGAGAAAAATAAACTGATTCGCATTTTACACTTTTATTTATATACAGTTCGATATCGGAGATGAAAACTATACCTAATGTGCGTATTATTATTACTTACACCACATTTATGTATGCCATCAATTACATTAAGACTACCTAATACACTAATAGAAATAATCGTTCGCTGCTTTATTGTAGCACAATAACACTGTATTTAATGTAAATTAAAAAAAAATGAAAAAAAAATCGCTGTCTATGCATATTGATACACACGCGCACACGCACCCGCATGTGTATATATATATATATATATATATATATATATTTATATTTATATTTATATATATATATATATATATATATATATATATGTGCCTTTAAGGATATGGTATGCGAAGACATTTCACAACAATTATATTATTTATCAACAACATTCAACGAAAAATATTTCGTTGGTTAAAATCTCACGACATTAATATGGTACATTTTAAAATCCTGATTGAATCTACAGTCTCGATGGCGATAATTATTTAATTGTCTAGTGATTTAATGAGCTATCTTATCCCATCCATTTGTACACTAATTTACTATATTACAATATAAAATTACTACACATGCTACTGCTTATGCGTTCAAATTAATTACAACGTTCTCGTTTCAAAGTTGGATGACATCGAAAAATGCCGGCACACCATACCCTTATTATCGTTAAATAAGTTGGCCTGTTCATTTCTCCCCCGTGTATTGAATTGTTATAATTATATAGTCGAACCTTAGAATTATTTCTATATTTACAAGCTTTCTATCAGAAACTGCTATACCGAACCTCTGGAAACTTAAATTAAAAGTAAACTGATCTTCGTACAAGAATGGGTATATAATCTATCAGTTTAATCGATTTGACGCTTCCTTTTATTTTGTTCGTTATAATATCTGGTAAATTTTTATGTTTTTATTGTTGTTTGTTTGTTTGTTTGTTTGTTTGTTTTTTTTTTTTTTTTTTTTTTTTTTTTTTTTTTTTTTTTTTTTTTTTTTTTTTTTTTTTTTTTTTTTTTTTTGAAAATCAAGGGCTTTCTTTTGACAATTTATAAATAAAATTGAACTTTCATTAAATGCATGTTAAAGTTTGATTTCAAATGTTATTACTTAAATTTTTCTAAACATTTAATTTGGAATTATATATTTATGGAGTTCAAAGCATTGCAATTCACAATATATGCATTTTGATTTATGTTTGCTTTAATTATTATGATACATATAAATTATTTTAACCTGTAGACTGCCGGGGTTTGACCAAGTTTAATCTCCATATAAAATCCCAAAATATTATGCATATATCTTAAGTATATCTTATATATAAGTTTTTAATCATACGTAGAGCCTATATTTAGGCTTTCCAGCAGTCTAAATGTTAACTTAATTACAATCGTGTAAATTTTAAATAATTAACTGTTTTTCAAATTTATTATTTAGGTAAACGCCTCCCTTTTAGCATATGCATTAATCTTATTCCATGGCCAAGAATAAATTGTCCATTTAAAAAGTTCGATCAACACATAATTACTTATTTATATCATCCTTTGTTAGATTAAGAAAATTAAGTTAGTGCCGTGTTTCTTTATTTGCGTTAGCGCGTTTTTAAATAAATTATAAAAAAAAAAATCGAATAAATTTTTGTACAAGTGTGACTGTAATCGATTAAACCAATAAAAAAACGGAATTGATTTATACAAAATTTACCACGTTAGGAAAATATCGTTCAAGCAACGATATATATATATATGTATATATATATATATATATACAATACGTATTTTTGCGTTTAGTGTCTGATATACGCCAAAAACGAAAGGCTTAAAACGGAAAATAATAAACATAAAGTATAATAAATAGCATAGACGGATGAAACAAAATTCGAATGTGATGGAATATAATATTACCAAATTGATGCATATATTACACGGTTAATGTCAATCGCTCCACTTCCAAGATATGAAATGACATATTCAACGCGCACTTTAACGCAAAATTTCAGGATGCGCAGTCTTCGACAAGCATAATAAATAATTTTATTATCCTAGAAAGTGTTAACTGAAAACGTTTATCTGAAATAAACTACGATATATCACATAGGGATTACCATTCTAGTAGAACGCCTCACAGTTTTTGCTACTTATAAAAAAAAAATTGTTTCTACTCTACCAATTAAACATTAGTCAGACGCAATTGTTAACTTATTCCCGTAAGGAATTACGTCTTTGACAGTCACAATATACTGATTGTAACATACTGTTTTTTCGTTTTACGCGTAAAATGTATTAAATATTAAATTAAACATCGTTTTAAATCTAAAAGAATTCAAATTACAAAAAAGACGGCATTTGATCTATCATACTGGTACTTTTGAACGATATCGGGTTTCCGCGATAAACCGATGCACTTCGTCTAATGTAATTATTGACATATTTTGAATTGTATGAAAATGTACATTTTTGTGATCTGTCATGACAGTCACGTTTAAGTTTTTCAAAATATAAGAAATATAATTAACTCCAGTCGTGTAAATTTCAACGAATACCACCTAATGCGAAATCTATAAACAATAGCTTCTAATTGATAAATGAATAAAATCAGTTTATTTTATTGATGATATTAACAATTTTTGTGATGTTCTAGTTTTATTTCGGTCTGATAAATATGATTATACTGATTTTATATTATCTAATGAAAAAAGCTACAAAATATAGTAATTACCTAGTTACATTCATTAGTTAGATTATATAAACCATATTTTTTTGAATTTAAAAATTAAAATCATTTTTTTTTTTCTTTGAAGAACTGACTTTGTCTATTTATAAACAAAATATATTACTGCCAATAATAACATACTCCATATAAAAAATTAAAATTAATTTCTTCTTCAAGCAATGTGTTTATATTTTAATAAAACTATTTTCCAATGTAAAATAATAAAATTAAAAAAAAAAACCTATTTTACTTTAAAAAATATTCAGTATTTAAAAGTTAATAATAAAATAGTGGTTGAAATGCAATGGCGCGATTAACTATTTATAATAATTATAATTAACAAAAATTTTAATTAAAATAATATTGACCATATTTATAAATGAAGAATCGCGAAGTTACGAATTGTAACGACTGCAGGATGAACTGATCAATTTTATGAGCTGCAAGAAATGCGAGGCGTCAACTATGAATTCGAATTACAGGACTGGAAGATACTGTGGTACAATCATTAAATTGAGCAATGTTGAATCGAAATTTTTACATTACTCGACATACAAAATTGATAATCATGACTAAACTCAATTTTTAAAGGATAAAAGTCCCTGAAAATTTTACATTGGCTGCCCCCTGCAGTGAATGTATTGCGCTGAAAACTATTTGCGGATAGCATTATGTGGAATGATTTTGGTTGAAAATTTGCGTACATTATTGTTTATGGTCTTCATTGTTACTAAAGCTCAAAGTATTATACTTTTATATACAGTACATACCCAATCTCGAAATTTTTTTTCTAACACACATAACCCAGTTTATGTTCTATCGCGCTCTTATTGAAAAATTATGTTGATAATTGGAAACGAAACAGGTTCTACCAACAGCAGCATTTTATCCAATCCTGGTCTGCAGGATAACGAACAAGTGTATTATATCCTTTTCTTCAAATGTTTATGTTGACTCTCAGTATTATTCAGATCTCCTTCCGTTCTTTGAAGAATAGTGACTCGCCTAACTTCTTTCGTTCCTAGAAAAATAATAAAATCATATTTATTATTACATAAAATCAAATAAGTATTCGATAATTGCATCGAAATTCACCTTTCTCTTCATCTTTCAAAAGAAGCCTCTGGTTTGGTTTCATGCTATTCTTTGCCACCCTGAACCATACAAATTCTTATTTTAAAAGTTGTTACAAGTTTTAAACTAAATATATTACGTTACCCCTCACCCAAAATAGAAAAATAAATCCATAATGATGATGATGATGATGATGATAATAATAATAATAATACAAAATTTTCAAAGTACATATATAAAAATTAATAAAAAAAAAAGCAATGTGGTATTAATTGTAAAATTAAGTAACATTAGAAAAAATTGAAATTGAGGGCAAATTTCTTATGAACATGTCACTTTAAAAATGATGTTAATAATTAAGAGAGTGATTATAAATTCACAGATAACAATAAACTAATTTTTTTCTTCATTACATGTATTCAGAAACTTCAAAATTTTAAATTTATTGTATAAAGGTAAGATCAATTTTAAATTTTAAATTTGAAAAATCCACATGCATTAACATTAAAAAAATTGTTTACATATATAGTTTTTCATGACAATTGAATATCACTATGTATTCAATCGCTAAGAGGATAATTTGAAAATGAAATTATACTTACTCAGTGACAACGCCTCTAAAAGCAGATTGTAAGATCCTGGCTGTTTGAAATGGAATTGCTCTATTTAACCTTTCCGCTCGTCTTCTACTAAGTGCAGTTCGCAAGTCTGTTTCTTCATCATTAATATCTTCGAACAATGTTTCTACTTCCTTACGTTTCTTAAACTTTTCCTTGACGACTCTATCTGACAGTGGCAGGTCTTTTTTTGCCTTTGACAGTTTATATAACTTTTTGTCTTTTTTTTTCTTTTTTTTAGACGTTCTATCCTTTTCAGGTTCTGGTTGTGTCTCCATTGTTACTTGAACAAAATCGTCAAATGCCAGAGGCTCATCACTCAAAGAAACCAAGTCGTCATACTCACATTCGTCAACTTCTTCTCCTAGCACCTCTTCTTGGGATGTAATTTCCTGTGCCTTTGGTTTTTCCTTTTCAGGTTGTTCAGTCAAAGTATCTTTTTTGAATCTGGTCAGCTTAATTTTTTTATTAGCAGTAAGTGGATCAATGGGTGTTATTGACTCGAATTTTCTTCGTCTTGCTTCCAATATTGGATCACCTTTGACATCTGTAGAACTGTCCTTGGGACACGTCTCGATGCTCGAGCAAACGGCAGTAATTTTTTTATGAGAAGATTCTTTTCGTTTTTGCTCAGGCGATGTAGCGTAAGACGACGAAAGGTCACTACTACATATTGGACTTGGATTATTTTCTGAAGTAAGTTGAAGTTGTGGTTGTTTTGATTCGTTACTCATGAATTTTGGAGACCAGTTTGTTTTTGTTGTACTTGGTGACCATCGTAGATATGATGGTGAATGCGGTGCATATGTTGGTGAAAGCGGTGATGCATATGTTGGTGAAAGCGGTGATGCATATTGTGGAGAATTTAATGACCATGGTGAATTCGAAACGGGAGAAATTTTTATCGAAGACTCGTGTGGTGATGTTCTTTGTTCTAGAGGTGATGTTGTCCACGGCGACCTTGGCCGAGGAGATCTTGATCCAACAGTAGGAGAACATCTAGGCGACCTTGGTCGAGGAGATCTTGATCCACCAGTAGGAGAATATCTGGGCGACCGTGAACGTACTCGTCGACGGATTTTTGATCGACACGCTCCATGAGGAGATTTCGATCTTCGCAACCTCTGTAATTTCTGTACAGTGGGTGAAGGTTTACGATTTATAGGTCTTGTTGAAAATTCGGGCGTTCTAGATCTAGGCTTCGGAGAGTTTCTTCCAGGAGAAAAAGAGCGACTCGCCCGTGACGATTTATACCTTGGAATCTGATGACGCGAATTTTTTGATGATTGAATAGGAGATCTTCTTAATGGACTCTTTTTAGATCGATGCTTAGGTGATAGGGAACTTCTACGATACGTTAAATCTTCCATTGGATCTTTTGTTACAACAGACGATGACAAGGTTTTTACATCATCAATCTCTCTGCCAATGACAGACTTCGGTACTGATGAAGTAATTGATTCTTGTTGCTTTGCAGGCAACTGCACTTCAGGACTTGTCTTTTCACGTTTTGGAGAGTAATCAGAACCCATTTCTTTTTCCATCTCGTCCATCAATCTCTCTAAGCTATCTTCTTCTTCAAGATCAGCCATGAGGAGTACATCATCATCATCTTCATTGCATTGTATTTCTTGATCATCCATCATTTCATCTTCGTAAAGCCTATCTTCTGCTTCCCGTAAATTCTCATTATCTTTTATCTCTGATCTCGGATCATCCATAACTTTTGAATTGTCCATGATAATTTTGTCAGATTTCGATTCACATTTAATTTTCTCTTGTTCACTGAGTTCCTGGGATATAGTTTCCTTAATATCCTTAGTATCACTGAGGCTATTCTGTTGAAGTTCTGAACCTTCTGTATTATAAATTAATCAAATATATGTTAATATATCGTTACACTGACTTTGAAGATATTGCAATTTATTTTTACTTAATATAGGCATATTAATGATTTATAAATTGTATTTGTGATATGGAACAACGTATTAAAATAAAAGGCAAGTAAGCACATATTGGGATCTGACATTTTTAATGGTGCTGCTGACTGTCAAATAATATAACTACTCAAAGCTTGACATATTTAAACATAAATTTAATTAATACTTAAAAATATTAGATTTAATATTTGTTATTATCAAATAAATTAATATCAAGCTTTTCGTCGCCACTTTGTACGTTTTACGCCCCTATGTCAGATTCCAGTATAAAAGAGTTATAGGGGTTCTAAAGTAGAACAGTTACCAACCGAACTTTGCAATAATAAAAGTATAAATAAAACATGATTAAAACTTTTTTTTTACAATTTGGGCTATGGCATGATAATTCTACATAGCACATATAATTCACCAAAAAGTTTTGGAAATAAATTATTTAAGTCAGCTAAGGAAAAATAATTTATTTACAAAAGTTTTCACTTAATTTTATATGATTTTCATTGGAATTTTGTTGAAGAATTATATGTATATTTTATGTAAAATCGCACTTCCAGAGTCAAAATTAAAAAAAAAGTTTGAATAATTTTTTATTTATACTTTTCCTGTTTTGAGGTTAGGTCATGGGGAAAACACTGTTCAACCACATTATTTTACATATTGTTTGCACTCTACAAAGAATTTGTTATATGTAAATAGGCACTTTATTTACACAATTTATTTCACAAATGGATCTTCTAACTCCAAATGTACTCTTTTATGCTTAATATTATTTCATGTAACTCAAAGCTGCGCTTCAGTAATCACAATGATTGATGAAACTAAAAATGGCTAATTGGAAAGTCATTTTTACTATGTTTAGCTGTGTAAATTAATAAATATAAAACGGTCAAGACATAATCGTATTCGATTTTAAATAGT
The DNA here is from genome assembly GCA_030522945.1 of Trichopria nigra. Lineage (NCBI taxonomy): Eukaryota > Metazoa > Arthropoda > Insecta > Hymenoptera > Diapriidae > Trichopria > Trichopria nigra. The sequence continues at coordinate 9,348 of JAPYZR010007008.1, forward strand.
AGCTGTTATGTGTAGGTAGAAAAATAAACAAGATATTTAAATTTAACAAAACACTTATGATCTTGTATAGAATGAGTAGATTGTGAAAATTGTGCAACGATTTAATAGGCCAAATATCTAGGTTCCTTCCTGAAGTAGAAGTCATGATTGAAGGGGTTGCATTGGGTTGCCAGATTTAGGCATAACATGTCTTATAACTATATCATACCATTATCCAAATTTAATTTCTTAAGTTTTACAACAATTAAAATAAATGAATCATAATTATCGCTTTACTTACCGTTTTTAAAAGGTTCCATTTCAGTTTCTTGGATTTTTTTAGCCTCATATTTAAATTCTTGATCATTCTTATTCTTTTGTTTAAAATCTTGAACTTTCCTTGACTTTTGTTCATCTGTGTGAACACTTTTCGAGGTTTGTTCACTTTCTTGAACTTTCTTTGACATTTGTTCAGTGTCTTGAACGGTTTTGAGGTTTTGATCGGTTTCTTGAACTCCTCTCGACTTCTGTTCAGTGCCTTTCCCTTTTCTGGACATTTGTTGAGTTTCTTTAACTTTTACATTTCCATCTGTCGGGATGATTTCAATCAAATTTGGATTTCGATTGGCTGAATGGTAGTAGTAGTTCTGAAAAAAAAAAATCATAAACCATTATATTATCAGAAATACAACAAAGTACTATTAGTGGAATTGCTTTTGGAATTAAATAAGAAAAAAAATGATTTTTGTAACTAACAAATTAATAGTAATATACTTTAATAAATCAACTTAAATTATCTACTTCTATAATAAGTCAATCATTAAATCTTTAACTGGGTTTTATAGGTTAAATAAATCAAAAACAGTCAACTGTTTTCAAATACAATTAAAATAGTGTAAAAAATGACAATATCAATATTTCTGTGTTCAAATGATGATGAAATTCGAAACTCTGGAGTCCTAACTTGTATAAAATCTTTAATTTATTATATTGCTTTATGTATCAAAAGTGTAAAAAATATGCAATAAAAATATGCAAAAATAACGTTTTTGACAATTTTAGGGAAAAAATAGCCAAGTAACAAACACACAAATATTTTGATTTGATAATTTTCATTGAACTCCAATATTTCAGACTTCAGCATCATTTAAACTGAATGACTATGTCAATTTGTTTTATGTTATACTTTGTTGTAATACATTTAATGTAAAAATCTACCAAATATGTTACAAAGTAACAATTTTTTAAATCCCACGTATTTCAAAGTATTAAAAAAGTAGTAAAAATTTTTTTAAATGCCATGTATTTCAAAGTTGATTCAGATTTTATTCAGATGGCCTATCAGAAAACATATACGTTGAAATTTATTCATTACAAAACATGATATAAATATTGTAACAGTTGTTGATACGATTAACGATACAAATAATATAAAAGGAATAAATCAAATCCTATTAATATAATTCTAAAAAATTGTAAAAATGCAACTTGGGAACAAGCAACAATTACTGTAACCAAACAAGAAATACTTACTCCACTTTGTTTATAGTTATGCCTATGATTATTGACATAATTGCCACTCTTGTGTGGTTTGTTTTGAAAGTGACCACCAGCTTGCCCTTTCGGAAGTACTTTCTGTTGATGCTTATGCGTCGGAACTTTGGTACGTAACGATCTAAGGGCTGCTAATCGCAACGTTTCCAAATCCTCATCATCATCGTGAATGTCTCTTTTGTAGTTTGACGGAGGCATTGCAATCTAAATCAGAAAAACATAAACATTTTAATTTTATAATCACATTATAAACATAGCATTTTTATCTCGAGTACATCCATTTAAACGTAAAAATAACAAAATTTAAGTTGTCACTAAAAGCGAGAAAAAGTGTCGTTCTCGCGTTTCGATTGAAAGGAAGGTTATGTATAACGTTTCTTTTGGAATCGTTTATTGACACATGTATAAATAGAATTGCAACAAATGCTTACCTTTGCACGATAATCCATTTTATATTACAGGCGATCTATGACGACATACACAAAATTCTTGTAGAATTCCGAATACTACAAAATACACACTTTCAGCAATGAGCTTTACCGAATCAATGACACTAAGTTTTTTAGTAGCAATGATAGACTGTCCAGATGTGAATGTAAAATTATTAACTCCTATTCACGGCTACAGTCTTTCAACAAGTTCTGTAGCTTACTTTTCCACCTCACTGAGTTCACTATGTAGTTTTCACGACACTGACTTCACTGCCGCCAACCGTCAAGATATCATAAAATCTCAATGTAACTGCAATGAGAGTTGAGACGCCTCTTTCGTCTGTTACGCACTTTCACTCAAGCTCGACCAGCTCGACTATGTGCACGCACTCAATACGAACACGGATGAAAATGCATAAAATGGTATATGATTCTACGAAAGTGTACCGTGTACCTAGTAGCCCCTATACCAACTGTCTGTATACAAAAAGGATGTATGTATGTACTATGCGTACTATGTATATACTTATACTGTGGGAACTGCGGGAATCAGAGGGGTTTTATTCTGACGGAATAGCGGCAACCATGGTGTAATAATGAATGAGATCGCTCATTTGCCTGAAAAGAGCGATTAAGCCCCATATGTGGCGCCGCTAAAGGGCTACAGCGGAACTAGATGAAGAAAAGGTAAAACCATCAGAGATATAGTAGGGAGCCGAAATTTGCGACTGTTTCGTCACATTGATCAAGTATACTTATTATATAGGCCTGAGCACAATGAAGCATCGAACGCGAACTCGAACTCGAAGGATGTACTCATCGGCCGTTTTCCAGTGAACGTTGTCTGGAGTAAAAGTTACTCTATAGAGTAAGATTTACTCTGAAATGTTTTCACTGGAACACGAGTAAAATATCACTAT
>JAPYZR010007012.1:0-27737 GCA_030522945.1 Trichopria nigra
TTCAAATTTTTTTTTTTTTTTTCCGGTAAACGTTGTGAGATTTCGACATGACAAGGCATGACTACATTATTATCATTGAGAACGAGACTTGCAATATAACTACAAAATGGGTTTAAGTTCGTTGACTATCGTAAGAAAGAAGCAATTTTTGATAAAAGATGAATGAACTTCGTCTGAAATTGTTGTTTCTTACACGGTACAATCTTCTATGCCTCTCTCCTATGTCCTTGAATTAAAAATGGTCTACGAGTAAGTTATGTAAAATTGTACAAAAGTAAAATGTAAAAGAGGTTCATTCGTCTTTGATCAAAAATTGTTTCTCTCTTACGACATCAGTCAACGAATTTAAACCCATTTTGTAGTTATTTTCTAGTGATTAGTAAAATAAATCCTTTTTCCTTTTGCAGTACATGAAGTCATGCTAGTTTTTCTCAAAGGATATATATATATATTATATACTAATCGCTTACTCGTAGTACTCATGTTCTTGTGACAGGTCATCCTGTATACCTTCGGCCCTGTACCTGATTTTTTTTACATTATTCTTCGAGAAGTGCAGGCGATTTAAAAAAAATTTTCTTGATCATCTGCTTTTTATATAAGGTTTGTAATGAACTAAAAAATATATATACACAATTAAATCATTTATCGAAATATATTACGCCAGGTGAATACGAGTCAATGTAATCAGTAGAATATACATTATATACCTTATAGTTGTTGAAAATTGAGTATACTTTTAATATGCGAATGCTTCTTAACTATTTGAAAGATGATTCTGCTATTCCTCCGTTGCCGAGGTCACTCGTTGTCTTCTTAGATTCCTTCGTCTTCATTTGATCTGTCATTATTCCAACGTCATCATTCCATTGTCAGAAGATAAATACACCTCGAGCTCCCTTTTCATCACTTTCAGGAGATGTGAAAGTGTCAACATTGGCCGGCTTATCCACGATAATAACTGCGATATTCCAGATAAACGTGATACTTCTGCGCATTATGTACTATGCTGAAGTCGATTGTTCTCCAAACGAATCTATAAAATTGTAATTTTGTTAATTTGTATACTTTTTACAAAAAAAATAGCACCAATATTTTTACACCAGTAAAAAAGATGTACATATGCATTTATTAAAAATGATTTCAATTCATTTTTTTTTCTTTTTTTTTTTTTTTTTTTTTTTTTTTTTTTTTTTTTTTTTTTTTTTTTTTTTTTTTTTTTTTTTTTTGTTTAAAAATTCTACTCAATAACGCAGTGCCTTGATGCTAATAATGCCAAAACTGCCAGAGTTTTCGGTCAAATGCTTTTCTCTCAGTGGAACAATAATGAGTATAACGCGGAAGAAAACACTTCGCAAAATAAAGACGTCACTTCAAATATATGACAACGAGCAACATATTTATCAGAGACGCAAGTCGTTTACGTCACTTTTCAGAAGATACGCGTGATCCGCATAACGATCGGAAATAGATCGTCGTGCACTTATGTTAATTTACGCATTGTTGACGAAGCAATAATTCACAATCTCCGTTTATCGTCTACGTCTTTATCGTTTGCGCACTATATACAAATTACAAATGGATGCTAGAAATGAAAACAATAACAAAATGCTCGACGATTCGCTGCGCATAATAATTCGGTTTTTTATACACATTATATGCATCTGATCGCTGTACCAAAATGTCCCTATGTAATGAAAGATTGAAAGGTTAAAGCACGAAATGTTTTATTATACTCAAAAGATATATGACGTTATATATATATATGTTTTTAAAATTTTGTATAACAAAATTTTTGGTTTGTATTTTATTCGGAGTTTGGATGTCCAAGGGTTGTATATATAAGAAAAAGAAAAAATTTATTTTTTTATTTTTTCGTACTTCGAAAATGTATGTGTATCTCACGTAAAACCGCAACCCATGAGTATACTCGTTTATAAACGTTTATAAACGAAAAATTACTGAGAGGTCAAATTTTGAATTCTCATCGTTATGTAAAATGAATCCATCTGAATCATTCTGAATCCTTCTTAATAATCCAACTTTTCAACATTCAATCCTTTTTCGTTTACTGCTGGAGTGTTAGATATAGTAAATTGTAAAGAACGATAATTTATACTTTGTTTCTGCAGAGCTAATATAATCATTATGCTTCATATAAGTGGATGGATATATCTCATTCACGAGATAATAAGACTTCATTATTTTATATTATCAAACTCGTTTAGATGTAAAAATTCTATTCTGTTCTCATTTTCTTAACGTCCGAAAGATTATATGCAAATAATGATGGATTGAGGGAACTAACAAACAATAAATAATAATAAGAATAATAATTCAATTCGGAAATATTTGTAAATTAAATTGCGTGCAGCACATTACCTAACTTGGGCGGAAAGTAGACTTTTGCGCAAATATAAATTTTCTATAACTTAAATCATTTTATTCAATTTCATACAAATTTGCTGAATCTCATTATGTTACATTTTTTATATGATCTTTGAAAACAAAAACTTCAAATTTGATTGATTTTCGCACAAATTCCGCAGTGCCGTACTCGCGTTGCCCCCAACGACTCGTGTGTTTGATCGAACTTTCAAAGTTACATGTGTATATAGATTTTTCTTGCGCTGCTTTCAAAGTTACTCTCGAAATAATAATCTATAATGTAGCGTTTAATATTTAAGTAATCCTTGAACTATTAAACTATAAGAACGTTAATATATGTTCCTATATATATGCGGTGTTAAATTCGCATCTGCGTTAAAATATAAATTCCACAAAGATTTTATTTCTTATTATGTGGTTTTATTTTATTTTGTACTTATAATTTCTTACATTTCCTGATTTAATAAACTTTGTCGTGTGATTTCTATCAAAATACTATCTCAGAATCTTCTTTTTTAATTATACCTTTTGCGGTAGACACGATTACTAAAAAATTCCACCAAATTTATATTACACGTTTATTACAAAAAAAAAAAAAAAAAAAAAAAATCGAGTGTAGACAAGAGTGTATACCAATACGCTATAATGACATTTTTTCGACATTCTGATTTCAGATGAATCGCTCTCGAGTTATCATGGTCACTGCAATTGATGCCAAAAAGAAGACGCTTCTGGGATACAGCATAATTCCGCAATTCTCAAATATTTTTCTATGACAAAAAGAATTTAACAAGTACCCTAAAATATGTTCTGATCGACGTTGTTAACAGTTTTTAAACTTTAAAGGACGGGAAAGCTACACTATTTAGATAGTGGGTAAAAAAAATAAATTCCTCGTCTACTATGCATACAAAAACTTTTTCTTTGAAGTTTTTTGAGTCACCAATTATTAATGTGAATATATATATAAGAATAATGAAGATTTTTTTGTTCAGCGACTATACCAACTTACATCCGCTATGTTAAATCCGCCATTTTGAATTTTTGAAATATATTTCATAAAGAGTGATGTCGAAAACACGCAGTAGAGTAGGTGATTTTTTTTTTCAAATGCTTCCCAAAACCGGCACCAAATGTCTAACGTTTTTGAAACGTTTCAGAAATATTTTATAAACATCGCAGACACGAAACGTTTCAAAAACGTTACAGACCTTCGATGCCGTTGGGTTTTCTACTGACAATTTTGAGTCAAATATATAATCGAATTATTTCAAAGTTGGAAAATTCGACATTCGCGTTACACCTCAGGACGGGAAAGCGACACGTGATCGAAACTTTCACCCATTATCAATCCATATGATATATATACGATAACCAAATCCCCGTATACTCTAAATGTTAAAGACATATTTGTTATGATGTCGGGAAAAAATGGACAAAATTTCGTCATTTCTTTATATATAGTTACATAATGGTGTATAAAACTTTAAACGCAAAGATTCTTTTTTCCGGTGCAATTTTAGGGTTTCATACATGATAATCGCAAAGTGAAGAATATCTCTAGTAAACTCGTGTCGTTCAGCAAATTTTGTTATTATTATAACTCAATATGTTAAATTAAAAATTAAAGAAATATTTAAAGAAACTCATTAATGCGGTGTTTATTATCATTAATTTGGTTTGCATTTTTTATCATCAAACTTTAAAAACGCATCAATGTAACATATATATAGTTATATTTTCGTACTTTTTATAAATGGAGATTTAATGACATACTTGAATGCATTCAAAAAGTGCTATTTAAAGACACGTTACTTTTTTTTATCATATACATACCACTCAACGTTTTACCGGGGTGCTGATTAGGATATTTCGAGTTATCAGTAAATTTTTTAAATTTTGATATACACATTTTAATTGATCGAGAAACTCGTCATTAAGATTTTCATCTAACTATTGTTTCATGGAATTTTATGAAAAGATCTCTCTGCATTTGTGAATTCCAATGCAATTTACTTTAACGGTATATTTCACTGAAGTCGGACAAACAAGCGGAAAGCGTATATAAATTATAGATACGTAAATACGCCTTTTTGTTTCGTATTTTTACACATTTCTGTCTATCCCTATCGAAAATTCCCATATGGGATCCCGTGGGAATTTAACGTGTAATCCCAGATACGAATATGTTATGTTTTTGGAATTAAAAATTATATGGGATATTTATTTTAGACAATTTGTAACAATAAAGAAATATGTTTTTTTTTTTTGTAATAGAAATCCCATTTCAAAATTCCCATATAGGATTTCTATTACAATAAAACATATGTAGTTTCTTTCTCGTTTAAGATTGTCTAAAAAATATCCCAGAATTTTATTCAATCCCAAAAAACAATATATAAATTCCATATGGAATTTCACATCAAATTCCCACATGGGATCTCATATAGGATCCCATATGAGATTTTATTATCTATAAACGATGATATATTGTGAAAATGATCAACGCACGCAAGCATTGTTAAATTACCAATTTCGACGAATGAGTGCCCTACATTCCGTTAGAAAAGTATTCGGAACACATTTCAGTTAGCGCACGCCAACTAAACTATTCGTAATTTCGTGTGCCTGATGGCTAATTACGTTTTATTGCAATGCTTGAGGCGTACATATAGGAAATCACCGGATATATTATGATATATATGTTCCTTGCGTGGATAATTGCGGCGCACGTCGTCTCAATCACACCTCATATATGACCATCGCAGTTATTGTTACTGTAGAAAACGAAAAACGCTCATCGAGATTAAAAACAACAAAATTTATAATAAAAACACTATTCAAAAAATACATTTATATAATAACAATCTAGGGCAAAGAGCTTTCGATTTCTTTCATCCTCTTTCGAATTAAATTTAGCCAATTTTCATACGAAATTAATATACGCAGTACAAGAAAAGGTAGACCTTCGGAAAGACTGTCACCCGAAAAAAAAATTTGTCGTTCGGCCGCATCTTGGCCGCTATATTGAAAAAACATCGAAAAAACGTTATTTTTTTTTAGTTTTTTTGCATTTATCTCGAAAACTTGAAGTCGCACGAAAAAAAGTTTCAAACAAAAAATGTAGAGAAGAAAATTCTCTGCAAAAAAGGTTGTATACAATTTTGTCGCAATCGCAAAAGGAATCTCGTAAAATAGTAATAAATGTGACTGGTTATACGTTTGTATATACCTATACTGCCTCCGCCGCTTTTTAGTTGCACTCGAGGCTCGGCGTCTACCCTCCCCCTCCTTTTCTACTACCCTAACCACCAACCGGCGGATATCACGTGGGTTTGATTATCACCCATACCAGTGTGGTTAGAGGTTAGGCTAATATAAAAAAGGGGGTCTGGGGGGGGGGGGGGGGGGGGGGGGCAGAGCCCCCCAGCACACTCAAGCACTTCCTAAGTACAAGCATTACATTTCAGGATGATATAGTAAATTGTGAATTTTTAAGACAATGCCTGAAAGTAGGGGGTGCTTGCGTACTGGGGGTTGGGGGGGGGGGGGGGGTTTGCCCCTCCAGACCCCCTCTTTTCTACTAACCTAACCACCAACCATGTAGGTACAGATATACCGAGGTCATCGTCAAATAGTCGGGGTCATTTCCTATAACTTTTGTTTCATTCATTTTCCTGTACGACGCTTTACTTCGCCAACGTATACCTTTGAAGAAGCCATAATTATGGATGCACTTTCGACGCTCGTTTGCGGACTTTCGTTTGGGATTACGAAAAAAATGCAACTGCTTTTTTGTAGAGAATTTCATGCTCTACATTTTTTGTTTGAAACATTTTGTCGTGAGATCAGTATTTATCAAAATATCTGCAAAAAAGTGAAAAAAAAAAATCACGTTTTTTCGCTGTTTTTTCAAGATAGCGGCTAGAATATGGCAGACCGCCAATTTCTATTATCATATTCGTAATCAGCGACCCTATAAATACGTAAGAAACCATATATACTTTTTTTTCCAGGTGCATGACGTTGCAGTCTTTCCGAAGTTTTACCCAAGAAAAGAAAGTAACAATAAAGCATTCCAAAAATGGCCGTTTCCGCATATAAAAATGACGTACATAACCTGAATTTTGAAAACCATATTAATATCACTGCGCATCTATTCGAGTATGTTTTCGTCTGTAGAGCGATCGTCGTATATGAAAATAATTATGTATTCATGCTACAGTTATCAAAACGTATTACTTCGGATGAAAAATTATTATTATTATTCGCTTGCTGGGAATATTACAATCGAAAAATATTCGAAAACATACTTTTCGTATGAAAACACTTAAATAAAGCGTTTAATTTCGACTTATTCTGAAAAAGTGGACTTGCGTACCAATAAAATGAGTAAGAAGTTTTTTGATTCAGAAGAGAATGCAAGAAATTAATAGCGCTTTCGATGGCGACACTGAGTGTGCACTGATTTTGCACTGGTTTCATTTTGCACTCCATATATATGCCCTTAGTGTGCACTCAGTGTCGCAAACAGTGCGCCCAGAGCAACAATATAGTCAATTCACCTATTAATGTAAAAAATAACCTATAGTCAACATCAAAAATCTCAAAAACAAAAAGATACCTACTGATTACGCTAGTATTTGATGGAACAATATTATTAAGGAATTACCCTCTATATAGAAAGGTTGTAATGTTTTTATTACCATATTGATAAATCCAATGTTTCGTTTATATTTTTTAAAACGGCGTTCAAATTATGCTTTCAAATCAGCTGGTACCTGCGTTTGACAATTCTATAAAATCCCTCTGCCCCCCCCCCCCCCCCCCCCACCCCCCCCCCGCCCCCCCCCCCCCCCCACCCCCCCCCCGCCTCCCCCTCCCACCGCCCCCTCGCCCCCCCCTTACAATTCTTTGGTAACGACAAAGATGATTTTAGTAGTGAATTAGAGAATGGATGAAAAGGAGATAATACATTACGGAAAAATTATAGATTTGGAGATAAATATATACATAGATTCGGCTTAAGTTCGCCATCTTGAATTTCAACTTATGCAATATACATATGTATATACGTTTTCCAATGATTCCTAGTGACTTTCTCCTGGACGTTGTCGCTGATTGGCGGGAAGGCCGCGCGGCGGCGGCGAGCGTGTCCTTCAAACGTTCGAAATCGATCTCGCGTGGCTGAGACTTTATAGCGCGTTACATATGTATGATTGTCTATCGGAATACTAACGCGAGAGAGAAAACACCGATTAGTTCTTCACCGTCGCTCGTCCGCGGTAGTCGTATTGTTTTGATTCACCTTGTGGTTGGATCATCTAACCACGACCTCAACACGTGAGCAGAGACGCGAGAAGGTTTTCTTTCGTCCGTCGAAGAAAATCGGAGCAATTTCGTCGAAACGTCGCGGGGTACCGATCGACGTCGATAACTATTAAAATCACCATGGCTGACAACAGTGATCGAAACTTGCAGCGATCGCGGCAAAACGGCGTGATCCAGCCACTTCTTACAGGTATTTAAATTATTCGCCTACGTAACTTGTGAATTACGTATCGTTTTTCCCCTTCTCTCTTCCTGTATCCAACACACGCATTCGATCTTCGTCTCTTCTGCTTTGTAACTCACGGTGTTTATAACTAACTCATGGTGAAATTGTAGGCGGACTTGCTTCTTATCAACGACGTTTGAAAATTGGATTGACGTTTACTCATTTTTTATGCGATTCATCAATTATTAAAAGCTACATTCAGAATTAAGTATCGTACGGTTGATATTTATCCTAACGCGTGCTAAATCTGTTGTGCCTACGGTTCACAGTTGTCTAAGAATGAGGCCAATAATAAATGTGATTCACGGATCTTTTTTCTCAATGGTTGTTCACATATAGTCCTAATCGTATATGCTGATAAGATAGTATAATTGTATAGAAGCCTCGATGACTACTTTTGCAAGTTAAAACGAGTCATTTTCACGAATTAGAAATGTTTTACAATTATACATTTTTTAAAATATACAGTAAATAATAAAAAAATATTCTTTTTAAGACATACTTATATTTCTGATTTTTGTACAATATTATAAATATTTTAAATGTCAAGTTTTGTTCAATGTAACATTAAAATGGAGTAAATAAAGAAATAAATCAATTTGATAGGTTTATTAATTATATCCGATTTAAACTTTCATCGAATTAACGTGTCATTAAGAAGTTGTCACTTTTGTAAATAATATTATTATACTAATAAACATATCTGCCTATGGTATTTTATTATAATTTCTCGTCGAGACTTGCTTGAAACATCTCTAGTTATGGTTGTGTTAAAAATTATTGATTCGAAGGTGTACGACTATTCGGAAACAGTCAAAATCCCTCCTATACTCGTAACACAAGATATCAAATTCTTCAGAACTTCAGAACTACGCTATAGTACAGTTGTGCCAATAATTACTATTTCTGAGGTATAAACATAAAAAGGAACATAAAGAATTTGTCTAAATTAAATTTTAATTAACCTTTCGGGAAATTTCCACTTCTGCACAATGGAAGAATATAAAAATAAGGAAATGGTGATTATTTTAAGCATGACTCAAAGATAATTTAATTACAACTAAATGCCACCTGTAAATGTGTATGAAATAAATGAAATACATTTTAGTCCAGTCTTAATTATATTTTAATTATTGTGATGTATATTAAGCAATTTATCGAAAAGTATAAATATGTTCATAATGAATGTCTGCTAAGTGGCCTGCTCTTGCATTAAAATGATCTTGATAAGTCATGAATATATCGTAGCAGCAGTGTTAACAACGCTATACAAATTTCCAGCAACCATAAAAGCGTTTACTTTTAAAAGATTTTACTTCTCTCGCATTTTTTACTTAAATTGTGCGAGTTTTCATATAGATTTTCATTTATTGTAGAAGTACTATAGCCATGTAATAAGGACAATTTTTGACTGAAATTTTACATGACACTATTCATTAAATAGTCATTACTATTTTCTACATTATTATTAAATGTTAGTTTTCTAAATTTGAAAGAGACTACGATACTTACAAAAAATGTCATTAGCCATGTAGTCCAGGCCTCTGGACATAAATTTTATATATAATAGATTTGACATTTGGTCATAATTCAGCCACCATTATGACAAATTTTGACAAATAAGTGAAAATCCGACAATTCTTCACAAAAATGCGTGAATGCATTTTATTTTTCTAATCTCAATGATAAGAGCGTCAAAATAAACGATAAGCCTGAGTACAGTTGTGTCTAACAATATATTGCATCATCATAGGATTACGAGCGAGACAGTTCTTATTACCCCCAAAATAATTTTAAACCCAAAGCATCCCAGAAAGTGACAGAAACCTACAAAATTTACGCAAACATGCTGTAATTGTCTGCGTTCCTGTCTGTAGCATTCGATGCCATTATATCTTTTGAATTGATTTCAGGTACTAATGATTTTGAGTTTTTATCTAATCATTTCTATCGACACGATTTAAAAAAATCAGATTTTTTTGTTTTATTTTCAATTTATTGAATTTTATTATGGGTAATGACGTTAGAATACCTCTAGTCACAAATATTATTTCAAAAATGAATGTTCTATCGAATATGTACAGGGGTGTTAGGAAAATAAAATTTCCAAAATGGCGGACACGAAATGATCGTAAAAGTCGCAAATATGATGATCGTAAAAGTGAATTATTTTTATAAAACTTGGAAACCAAAGGTTTTTGAATTCTGCTCATGGGTCACGAATCTGATGTCAGTTTTTAAAAATTCAAAATGGCGAAACCAATATGGCGGGCGAAATTATAGGACATTCTGATTTCCGACACGATATTTGTGACTTTTAGACTTATTATTATTACATATCTTAACTCAACATTTGAACTATCAATTCTTATTCGTTTACTGCGGTATAATATTATTGTTTATTTGCATTCCAACTAGACAAAAGTATATTTTTTAAACTCTTTTCAATACTACCAATCGTTGTTGTCTACAGACACAGGCGCGAGATTTAACAGTAACAATACTCGGCAAACGTGAGGCAATTCAAAAAATATTATAGAATTTTATGTAATGGTCCGTTTCGATACGCGTCGCATGATTCATTTTGATTTTCAGAGATCTTAAACCATGCAATTTTTCATTTTCACAGACCTCTATGAAATAACAATGGCTTACGCCTACTGGAAAGGCGGCAAGATGAGGGATCACGCCGTTTTCGATTTGTTTTTCCGTAAAAACCCCTTCCACGGAGAATTCACCATATTCGCCGGATTAGAAGAGTGCCTGAAGTTTTTGGACAACTTCCATTACTCCGACAGCGGTAAGAATTTTCCGCTTCTTTTTAATCGAAATTGCCGAAAATTACTAAAATATACTAAAACTTGGACCATTGTTCTTAGACATTGAATATCTGAAGTCTACGATGCCAGAATGTGTCGAGCCAGAGTTCTTCATTTTCCTAAAGACGCTTACCGCCGAAAACGTGACGGTGTACGCTGTTGCAGAGGGCACCGCTGTATTTCCAAGGTTCGTTTGAAAAAATTTTGAATTTACACATTGTTTTTAAAGTTTGACTTTAAACGCAAATGTTCGTTTCAGTTCTAAGGATGACATTAATATAACATCAATTAACAGTATCGGTCAAAAGTTTGGGTTTTTATTTCATTTAACGTAGACCTTTGCGAACCCTTGCGGGATTAACGCGCGATGAGAACTACAGTTTATAAAGGTGAGATCTGGACCACCTGGGCTTTGGCTATCTTAAGGGAGTTCTAGAGTAAATCGACTTTTATATTTTTGGTAGGGCCATTATGAAACGATTATTAAAATTTAAACTTTTTTTGTCAATGAAACGTTAATGAGGAAGAATCGTGGCGAACGATACATAAAAAATGTAAAATTAACGCATTTTCAGAGAGCCACTGCTGAGAGTGGAAGGGCCGTTGATAATGTGTCAACTGTTGGAGACGACGCTCCTGACGTTGGTGAATTACGCCAGTTTAATGGCGACAAATGCAACCCGTTACCGGATGGTATCGGGCAAACACATATCCCTTTTGGAATTCGGCCTGAGGCGAGCTCAAGGGCCGGACGGTGGCCTCAGCGCATCCAAGTACAGCTATATGGGTGAGTGTAACAAATTCCAAAGTATGTATCCTTAATGAAAATGACTTTGAAAAATCCTTGGACATGAAAGTTGGAACAATTTTCACGCCAGAAGGTGTCTGCGACGGCAGGTCTATACGATATAAAGCGGCTGTCAAACAATTTTGTCTGATGTAAAATCGATAGCGCATATAGTTTGGTACCTGGAGGTAACATCTCGGGGTAGAACAGAGTTTCAGGGTTGAATCGAACACACTATTAACCCAGATATATGCAAGCGTGGTTTACAGTCATAAACGAGATGTTGTTCGACGTTTGTAGACTACTTTCACGCGCTCATGTAAGTTTGAGTAACTGCAGAATGTCAAGGACACCGAGAAACAAATTATGAATGACTCGTCTATTCATATCTTCCGCATTGACGAAATTTCGCTAACGAGCCTATTATTATTATTATTAGAGTTATAACATTAAAAATGATTGATAAAACGGATTAAAAGACATATTAATCTTATTATTATTCTAGTGATGGTTTATATTGATGGACTGCACATAGGGAGAAAGAAAATGGTTAATGGAATCATTTCATAATGGTGAAACTTGTGATTATAAAAAATACTATTTTATATAGTAAACCATACAATAATGTTCGGTTTGCTATTTCCGATTTTGAAATGTGTAATTCTACAATTTCATGCATAGAACAATTTTTGATGGTATTTACTATCGCAAAAAAAATTCATCATTTTGCTAATTTTCACATATTCGAATTAACTATAAAATATTATTTGAATTAACCAACGAATGCTGGTTCATCCGTCCGTTGTCGAATCACTGCGGTGAAACCTAATTTGACCTTAAGTATAACCTTGTGTCCAAATAACCGTCCAAACACCGAAATCACCCCGCGAAGTGCGATGATCAAGCATATATAGATAAGAGAAACAAATTCATTTACTATTGTTTCATTTACGAACACCCGCGTAAATGTTGTTCAGTTGTACTTTTGATTAAAGTAAAATTACTCAACAAAAATGTCTCAGTCCAATACGTTAATTAAAATAATCATTTTCTTCTTATATGAACTTGTAACGGCCATTTAATGAACTGTAACGGCCATAAATAAAGTTTGAAATAAAATGTCTCAGTTTTTATTAAAAATATTATACTGCTTATCTAACATATTCAATAACAGAGGATGGAGATCTGATGCTTGTTTTAAATAGGAAAATTAAATGTCTAAATTCACACGTTCGAAGATTTTCTCGTTCGAACATTCGATATACATATATATATACCCGATTTTATTCGAAAATCATAGTATACATAACCTCAACTTTCAAATACCGTAGTTTTACAATTAAATAGTCACTTTAAAAATTCCTACATAGTAAAATAGACATAATTAATTTGATAACCTCTTTTCATATAGTAAAAACAATTATTGTATGGTACGGTTTACAATTTTGAATTGTAAAAGTAACATTCTATCATCAACTACAACTTTTAAAAATTTATTAGTTTCTACTATTATTATATTATGTTGCAACGGTTTCTACCATTTTTTTTTTCGTGATTTCATTAACAATTTTTTTTTCTCTGCGTGAGGACACTACCATCTTCTTGTAGATATATTGTAAATGTATGTTATCTTTCGTTGTATAGGGATTATGTCATATAATACACGTAAATTTAAAGATATCTATTGTAAAATGACCTACGTGAATTGCAATGATATTACTTAATTAATGAAAGATTACGAATTATACGTTATTGATAAAGCGAACAAAGTGATTAAAGCGAGAACTCGAAAGTAACCACGCTGAATGACATCACGCGAAAAAATAAAGAATGACATCCCAGCAAACGATAACGAATTGAAAGGAATTGAGAACTGTCAGTTTTAGGAAAGAAAATGAATTCAAATAACCATTTTCTTTTCGTTCTAATCCGACTCGATGCATTCTGAACGTTATTCACTGAAATAAATTCGATGTAATCCGAAATAATGCATTAATTTATTATTTCCTTAGGCAGATGGCGCTAAATGTTCTTTAATATGATTTCGTTTCTTTACGTTTCAATTTTATCAGTTTACCATGGTACGAATTAAATCGTATTATTACAGATTGATGATTGAACTAAGTACAACGCCATCTGTCTACAAAAATACTGAAAGTATTGAACCGGATTGGAACGAAAAAGAAAATAGTTGACATCAATTCGTTTCTGGAAATAAAACGTCTCGTTTGCCGGTATAAAATTTATCGTTTTATCTAGTTCGATATATTGTATTCCAGTTCATAATGCAAAATGTATTATAAACAAAATAATTGTCCGATAATCAAGAAAAACAAATAAAAATGCAATGAGTCGAAGGTTTTCATTCGGCAATTTCGGATTTAGAACGTTAAATGATCTGTAACTTTTAATTAAAACGTAAAGTCGTTAGAATTTAAGTAAATTTGTAGAATTCGCAATTCACAATCTTAAAAACGAGTTTTAAGAGTGCAATTAAACGGTCAAAAGAATTTTTATTACAGAGATACCATCGCGATGGCCTCATTTATGTCAGATTACATCCACAATTCCTACGTCAATCAATGTCTCCAAAGTAATAGAAAGGAATGCCAAAATGATTCGTGTGTGTGTTCATTATATGATTCAATACGAAATTTTAAGAATCCGTTCATTACGTTATTCGCCGTAAGACGTCTAACGAGTGGCCTAAAAAAAAACTAACTAATTAGCAGTTAAAAAAAAAAAAAAACGTAAATCATTTCTATTCTCGAAATAAAATGAAATTATTTTAACGATAGAACCAAATTTATAAATGTTCACATTTGTAATACCATAGCCGTGTATACAAAATCACAAAACTTGATGGATTCTTAAGGTCGGCGATCACAAATTTGGAGTGAGTTATAAAAATTCAAAACGGCGGTTGTAATACGGCCCCGAAAACCCCACTTAGATTATTATAATCATTTTTTTTAAATATTTCAGCGTTTCCTCTATCGATTTTAATGATTTAAAATGTCCAATATGGCCGACCGAATTCGCGAAATGAACTATGATCTAGAAGGAAAATAGTGCATATCGGTTTTTCGGGGGTCTGTCATTAAATTTTCAAAATTCAATATGCCGAATCCAATATGGCGGACCAGAACATTAAAGTCAATGTGACTTTTACATAAGCGATCCGCCATATTGGATTGGTGAATTTGCAAAAACCGATAACAGACCGAAAACCCTTGCGACAACTACTTTCATGAAAAAAAAAAAAAGAAACTTTTCCGAAATATATACGCATGTAAGGGTTAAGTAACAAATTTCAAGTGAATCCAATTAATTTTTAATAATTTCTTATGCCATATTGGTTCTGCCATTTTGAATGTTTAAAAACTGTCATTTGTCTCACGATGTTCGCCGATATCGAAACCCCTCGGGTACAACTGTTTCCTAAATTTTATAAGAATTCTTGTATTGTAAAAGGTTTTCTTGGATTTGATGGATCATTTACAAATCCACAAATGAAACATGCATGAAGCGTAGAAACATTGAAAATGTAGCACATATTCTACGACTTATCGATCAATCCGGATCGTGGGACTATAGTAATCCGCTTTAAGATACGAAGCGCCTATCGAAACTGGAATGGGCACCAATCGTTTTTCCAGATATCTGCTAAAATCAAATGTCCATGCCCTCTATAAAATATCAGTTGAAAATGATCACACCATACTATAACAATTAGAATTGTAAAGAAATTCCACTATACAGCCATAAATAACCCGTACAGATTCTATTCGTTAATGTCAAGAAACGGAGAAAAATTACTGCAAATAAAGGAAAAATTGATGTCAATGAATGGAAAATGGTGCAGATTTTCAATATTAATGAAAATTCATTGAAATGTACAGAAGAAAACAAAAAGATTTGAAATATGTAATTATAAAAGACCACATTGTTACATAAAAAAAAAAACTGACCAACGAAAACTCGTCACATTTTTATATATAAATATATAATTATATTTTATATTCAAAAGTTAGCAAACTGAAAATGACGAAAATGGTAAAAATAGGAAATGGAAGATTATTATATAAATTTTAAACGACTGTAGGAATAAGAATTTTTACACCGCTAAAAAAGTATCGTTGGAATGGAACAACGATACTAAGGTTAGTGAATAACCATATAAATATTAGTGTCAACCAAAAGAAAGGTTGCGACAACTGTCAGATGGTACGAATATGTAAAGTTAAATAAAAATAGGAAATTTTAACGATAACTGGAATGGTTGTAAAAATAAATAATGTTGTTTTCTATAATCTGAGAATATAAAGTGAGTTATACAAAACATGATTGTTTTTGTTGTTGTTGATGAATAGAGAAAGGTGCAATATTTTATTTCGTGTATAGGTTTATTTCGTAAATATTGAAATGAACATTTGTTTACTTGCATGAATTGTATTTATATAGTTTAATATTTAATGCATATTTAATTCATTGCAGGTGGTTTTGATGGAACCAGTAACGTATTGGCTGGCAAATTGTACCAAATCCCGGTAAAAGGCACACACGCACACGCATACATATCATCATTCACAAACTTCGATGATCTTCACACAAAGGTAACTCTTTGTTTATATTTTTTTTTAATTATAAACAATTTTTCATCAAAGTTTCCCAAATAATGATCGACCTCGTTTACTGAAATTCACCACTTGTAATTGATAACAATAACGAACTTGAGATTATTCGTAAATGTGCTCAGCATTTTTTTTTGCAGTCTTCAAACTAGCTATAAATACTTTGTTGTAATTACAGCCTTCAATTTTTTAAAATTAGAATTTTTTTTTTTATATTTTGTCTCAAATGCAGAAACTGTATACGTTACCTGCATTTTTTTTTAACGTTTTCTTAACGTTTTTTTTTTATATCCTTTTTGTTTTTTGACAACTTCAAAAAAAAAAAAAAAAAAAAGGAAAAAAGAATTTAAAATTATCTGCCACTTTGAAATTTAATCAATATTTTTTTTTAATTATAAACAATTTTTCATCAAAGTTTCCCAAATAATGATCGACCTCGTTTACTGAAATTCACCACTTGTAATTGATAACAATAACAATTGAATTAATTACTAATTCTAATTAAACATCGGAATTTGCATTCATTATCAATTTATCAATACGAAAGATTGATTCTTGAACCATTAAAATATCATTGGGTAGTGTTATGTTTTATGCAATTCTGTGCGCAAAGTGTGACTTTGCGCACTAAATTTCAATGCGCAAAGTAAATATTACCGCACTACCAAAGTCACAATTCACCGCATTAACTTTGCGCACTTGTTGCGTAATATACTATTAAAGAGATTTAAAAAAATTGAAATATCATTCGTTAAAAAAACATTTCATTTTGACAAATTAAAAAGGCCGGGGGATTGAAACTGAAATTAATTTTAAAAACACAGACACAAACATGTTTAAATACACACGTGTTTTTAAAATTCAAACAAAACGATGTAATTTAATTATTACATTATTTTGTTAATAATTTAAACATTTCAATAAAGAGACTAAATTTTTGTTTTCTTTTTTACAACTTAGAATACAACAACAACAAAATTATTTTATCGATTTTATCGCCTCCTAAAATAAAATATCGTATCGATAGTGTTATTTGATACGATTTCGACAAATTTTATTCATCGACAAAATCATTTTATTAATTTCGATCATTTTATTCCTTTCACTAAAAAATATATTTTTCAATTTCACTTATATTTTTTAGTCGTAACGATTGATGAAATGAAAGTAAAAAGAAAACTGACCTTTTTCCAACAATTTTTCAGACCTTGGCTCACAAAGAAACGGGAAACGAGCATGATCTCTTGGAGATCTCGTGCAATTATCGCGACGCCATTGCGTCCGACATGTGCGCGGTAGTTTCCGAAGCTTCGGATGGCGAGCTAGCAGCACTAGTGAGCTTTGCAATCGCATTCCCAGATGGATTCATGGCCCTCGTCGACACCTACGACGTCAAAAGGTATGTTTGCGTTATCACAAAAAAAAAAGGAAAACTAACAACAACAAAAAATCCAGCACTATTTCCGTAGACGTTTATTTGCGCTATACATAGTCTTTGTTATTTTGTAGCTTTTTCTAGCTTTCAGATTGTTCGCTATTGTAGTAGTAATCAGCTCTATTGTTTTCTTATTTCCGTTTTACTTTCGTAGAGACTAATTTTTTTTTTTTCGTTGTCCTTCAGTGTTTAATTTCTCATTAAGATATTTCTAATTCATCGATTTATGATTTACCTGTATATTTTCGAATTATCCTCGCAAAGTTTTTTTTCAGACTTACAGCTTTGAAAGTGCTCGGTCTCAATCTGACGCTGTATATCATACGGCATAAAATGCGCCTCTTGATATTTCCTCGAACATTTTTCAAACATACATTTGTACATTCAATTCTTTTTTACGATATATATATATATAGATATACATATATGTATTAGAAGTAGGAGTTTAACGATAAAATTTTCGATTAAAATCTGCTTCTGGGAAAGACACTTCGATAAGTCTTGTCAGAAAAGAAAAGGAAAAAAAAACGTAAACATTGTTTTGATGACGCAATTATCGTTTTGCATTGTTGACTGTCTCATACTAACAGTAACCTATACATAATCACATAGACCTTGACAGTCGCCTATCCACTTAAAATTCGCAATAAAGCACAAACAAACTTATCCATTGTATAATTATAAAAAAGTAAGCAAAGAATGAAAAAAAAAAAAAAAAACATTCGTTTGTACGAAATGAAAGCTGAGAATTTTCTTCTGCATTCGATGAATCGTTGGATTGAGAAATTTAACGAGTTTAACGCAAAATGTATTGTTTAAAGAAATGAAAGCCTTAATTGGCCGCGGCGTAAGCATATCGAAGTAGTCTCGCCTTTCTAACGAAGCCTAACAAGAGTAATCTTTATAGCTTAGAAACAACAGCCAAGCGACAGGCACAAATCCCCAGCCTAAATGTAAAGAATAAGCTTCTAAATAACGGGAGCAATAAGCCATCTCAAAACGGCGCGAAAATCAGCCCGTTAATAACAGAATCAACTTCGTCTCACGTGAAGGGTGTATACAGACGTGGTGAATTGGGCGAGCTCTATGTAAGGTACGGCCATCTTCATTCTGTCAGTTTTCTCTACCTAAGAATTGTATCCGACGAAGGAAGATCGCACGATTTACCGGTAGAGCAAAAAACAAAAAAAAAAAAAAAAAAAAAAAAAAAAAAAAAAAAAAAAAAAAAAAAAAACCCCCAAACCCACTTCTCCCACAAGCCCCCCCCCTTTTTTTTCTATTTTTATCTTTCATTTGTTTTGCATTATTATTATTCAGTCGCCTCACGCAACCGACTTGGCTGACGACTTTTTTTTGCCCGCAATCGATTCTCATTTCGATAAAGAGCGCAAAGAAAACTCGACCTTATGCAGTGCACTTCCCAATTCAGCAGCCCATTTATTGACAAAACAACAACAAAAACAAACGACCAGCAGTTTCTTTCTTTCTTTCTTTCTTTTTTCTGTCTTTTTTTTTTTGTCTTTCTTTCTTAACGTAAACTGGGCACTTTTTTGCTTTCACTCGTACGAAACGAAACCTTCTCTTAAAAATAGACACACTTTGCTAGTTCCTTTTTTTCTTTGTTCCTGTTTCGTACGCCAAACTCTTGGGTATCTTTTATACATGCAGCATGTTTTTTCTTTCGTAAAGATTTGTAAGTATATATGCACATTCTTTCTTCCGATAGTGTTGCACTGACTTCAATACAGCAAAAAAAAATGGAAAATAAAAGCAATTAATAATAAAGAGATTACGATAGTACACTTGTACGTACATCTTGGTCGAGTATCATCAACGCTAAAGTGACATTCATTCATTAAAAAAATAAAAAAGCAAAGAAACAATCATGGCAATGATCATACGTCAACACGGAAGACTCGCTGATCAGTTAATGTTTCAGAAGTGGTCTGCTGAATTTCTGCGCCGTTGCACTGGCACTGAACGACTTGGGATACAGGGCGGTCGGCATCAGGATCGACAGCGGTGATCTAGCCTACCTAAGTCACGCGTCGCGCGACGCTTTCAACAAGATCGCCGAGAAATTCAACATGCCGTGGTTCCAGAAGCTCACCATCGTCGCCTCGAACAACATCAACGAAGACACGATCATCAGCTTGAACGAGCAGGTAAGAGAGAAAGAGAGAGAGAGAGAATTCTTCAGATGGATTCGTCAGATGGACGATCGAAAGATGTTTTAAACGAATTCCTGTCGACAGAATCATAAGATCGACTGCTTCGGCATCGGCACGCACTTGGTGACGTGCCAGAAGCAGCCCGCGCTGGGATGCGTCTACAAAATGGTGGAAATTAACGGCAGGCCGCGGATCAAGTTGAGCCAGGAAGTCGGCAAAGTGACGATGCCCGGGAAGAAAACGATTTACAGGCTGTACGGCACCGACGGGCACGCTCTGATCGATATATTGCAGACGACCGGCGAAAAGCCGCCCCAAGTTGGCCACAAGATCCTGTGCCGACACCCGTTCGAGGAGTCGAAAAGGGCATACGTCACGCCGACGCACGTCGAAGCGCTTCACAGGGTAAGTTGGCGTTTCAAAGCTGTTTTTCTTTTTTTTTTTTTTTTTTTTTTTTTTTTTTTTTTTTTTTTTTTTTTTTTTTTTTTCTTGCTTTTTTTTG
The DNA here is from genome assembly GCA_030522945.1 of Trichopria nigra. NCBI lineage: Eukaryota > Metazoa > Arthropoda > Insecta > Hymenoptera > Diapriidae > Trichopria > Trichopria nigra. The sequence continues at coordinate 20,294 of JAPYZR010007012.1, forward strand.
TATTTTTTTTCACACCTTCTGGTTCCTTCCATTTCTCTCGTCGATAATCGATAGGTATTCGCCGATTTGGGTCGATGTAATGTTATGGTCGTAGATGGGAAATACACATAATAGTAAAACAAAATTGCGGGTCTCAAAACGATATGTCCTCTAAATGATATAGTAATCAAATCTAAATAGATTTCAGATGAATCGTCATATCAATTGATAAACGGCAATTTTGACGTCAAATGGTCAATTTCAAAACTTGAAACACATTAATTTAAACCGACATTTTGAATAAATGGACTAAAATGTAATTGTACGTTTCCTCTCTAATCCGAGTTAATCAGAATCAATTTTTCAATCCGTCTCATTCATCATGTCCAATCCGAATCATTCCTTATATGTTCAATGCGAACGATATTCATTTCTTTCTCAGATGTTAATCAGAATGAATCCGAAGTTATTTCGTCGCAACTTTTCGATCCGTTTCATTCCTCACGTTCAAGAATCATTACGCATGCAACGAAAATTCTTAATCCGTCCCATTCCTTCAGTAATATTATGCGAATGAATTCGAATTATTCCGACGAAAGTTTCTAATCCGTTTCATTCCTTCGGTTCAATGCAAACGTATCCGTTTCATTCCTCGTATTCAAGAATCATTACAATGAAAATTCTTAATCCGTTCCATTCCTTCCGTTCAACGAATCCCTGATTCGTCCGTTAATTTTTTGCTCCGTTTCATTCCGCAATTCTAATTCGAACCGATCCAAAGTCAATATAGGTACAGTAGAACCTGAATAAGATGACACCTTCGGTTCCCAGCCCTCCCCTCAATCCTTATTAAGATGACACCTGAGGGAAACCGAACACTTCCCCTTCCCTACAATACCTCCAGGGCCTCCTGCTCTATACGCGCCTGCGCACAAACCCAATTTCGTTATGTTATATCACGAGCCTGGCAGGAAGTGTATGATGGTGGGCTTAAATGTCATGTTATTCAGGTTGAGTGGTGGCATCTTCTTAGTTAGTAGGTGTCATCTTATTCAGGTTCTACTGTACTACAAACTTTTCCAATCCGTCTAATTCCTCGGCAGACGTTATCGTATCTCGGTATACATGAAGGTTGTACCAAATGATTTCTTAAGAAATAGCTATAATTTTAGAGGAGTTGCAGCCCCCCCCCCCCCCCCCACCGTCAAAGGAGCCCCGGCGGGGGGGGGGGGGGGCCCCTAAAAAAGGCCACATCGGGGCGGACGCAATTTAATATGTCATCCAGCCCCAACGCTCCAGGATGCACGAAATCGCGTACAAGAATCGTTGAAGACTCTTAGGAGCGATCATAAACGAAATTTGAATCCAACGCCGTATAAAGTAAGTAAAAATGTTGTAGGATTTATCCGACAATAAGTGATCGCTTTCTCATTGGATGTTTCATCTAGACTTTAATCCAATTGTCGGTTCACAGGTAGCGGTGAGCGACACTTTGTACAATTTCATGCACGAACTGTGGCTGCAGAATGCACCGATCGGTGAACTGTCATGAAGCGACGAAACGGAGACCAAGCCGAGTCCATTTCAACGTCGAGAAAGAAGCGACGTGGCGTCCACCATCGGCCATCAATCTGCAAAGCGAACGAGAAGAGCTTAAGGGCCCACGCCGATGCATTAGACACGGTGGGGTCTTTTGCGCTTTCAGCCAAAGGTCGAAAACAGAAGAGCTCGTATCATTCTTGAGTGGCAGGACCGCCTCACTTTTAATTTTATCAATTCATTAATTCTCAGTTTAAAAGTGAAAAATATTCTAGAATGTAGTTAACCGAAGAAAAATGTTGCGCAATACTTCATTAAACTTTTAGGATAACGACGTCTCACGTTTTCGCTGTATAGAGCGATTCTATTTCATTACTTCGCATTACACCATTCTTATTTGTATACTTGAAGTTATATACATATGTATGTATGTATGTATGTATCTAATGTACGTCATAATTGTACATAAATATGCATATCGAGTATTGAATTATATACATTGTCTTATTTGAGAAGAGAATTGTTGCGGGGAGTATGTATACTGAAATAAAATGTTTTGTTCTTTTTATGGCATCTCAGCCATGATAGAATGTTAATATTTATGTAAGCAGTACAGGAACGAGTTACGCATTTACAAGTGAAAGACATACAGATTTAAATCATGATTACACGATTAAAAATCTCACCAGCGAAGATTAATATCGTTTTCTTTAGTTTCCTTCTTTTTTGTTGATAGAGTTTACGCCGATTTTTGAAATACGTTACATTTTTCTGCATTATACTTATATAACGTAGAGATATTTTATTTAGATTATAAAATTTACAAATTTCACGTATTGAAATTATAATCGATACGTATTATGCATTATTACTACTACCACTAGAATACATGAAATTTCATAATTTGTGTTACAAAACGTTAGAAGAAAATACTCCCGCAAAAATACTCTTTTTAAATGATTCATTGAAAACGACGAAGAAACTCCATATGTCCGAGCATAAAGAGAATTGTCATATATTGTTTTATAATGATGAAATTAAAGTTTAGAGAAAAAAAAAAGAGAGAAAAGTCAAACGCAAGTTTAAATGGCCCAAAAAGAGAAACGATGTTGAAATGAGAAAAAATATATACATTGCTTGCCACCACAAAGCACGATACATTTTACTGTGTAAAAATATAATAATACTTTATAACCATAAAATTTGCTTCGCAGTATACCGTGAATTATAGGTTATTATGTATACCATTAGAATTAACCATACATATCTATATGTGTGACATATTTTTGTCAGGTCGAAATATTCTGTCGGAATATTCCAAGATATCGTCCTGATAGGTGTATGTATATATATATATATTATGCACATATGAAAACTTATGACCTGTACAGATTGTGCGATCTGTCAATTTACGGACAGAAATATATATTATATATAGAAAAAATATATATTGACATAAGGATAATATGAAATGAAAGCATAAAATATACCATGGAGTACAATTATACTAAAATGAGGGTAATATTGAGTATAGATTGTTGGAATTGATCGATTTTAGCCCGCGGAGGCGACTATACATATACGGAGATAAAAAAAAATGTTGACGCTACATTTCGAGAAAATGTATGTATTAATATAATAGATATTTTCGTGAAATACGTATAAAAAAAAAAAGATATAACAGAAAAATGGCTAAAGTATGAAATTTGATGAACATATATAAGTATATTTAGTCGCCACGTTTTGTTTCAATATACGTTAGCAACATAGTATACAACGTCATGAATGAATTATATATAAAATCGAACATTTTTGAACAGACAGAAAAATTATGAAAACATTATATATATAGTCACGCGACGCACAGGTACGACGAGAAATTTCGAGATTATATATACGAATTACGCTGAACACCATAGAGGAGAAACAATATAATGATGGCTTTGACGTTATAGTGATTCCGAGGACACAATTGTTTACGATATCACTTAAATGTCCAAATTCGCGTAGAAAGCTTCGAGTACAAAACTACAAAAAATAGGCGTGCATTTGGACATTTGGGGCGTACTGTACGCTTCCATTTCTACCAGGCTATAATCCAGAGTCAAAGTTCCACACGCATATTTATGTCATATATATGTCACTGCCCCGATGGTAAGAAATCGATGTCCAAATTTACGCTCAAGTCTCGCTTTATCAGTGGGTGCCCTTAAGTAGGGTCTTAAACGTAACATGTTATTAACGAGAGTAATTTAAGTGTGAATTTGGACAATTTTACATTTCGATTTTTACCACGGGATATAGTCGCATGCGACTAACATATAATTGTAAATGTGTTAATGCTTTAAATTATATTTTATACGAACACATATTTTAAGTAAATTTAACACACGTAATAAATATTTTCTAAAAAGTTCAATTACAATTGTTTATTGTTTATTTATATATACTATATATCGTATGTCTGAAAATAGTACAAATGTTTGTTAAGCTCGCACACACGGAGGGGATGGTTTCCTTGATGTTTTCCTTGTTTGTGAAATGTATATATTTCACATCTTGACAATAACAATATAACGTAGTTGTTTCAACAGTTTGTAAATTATCAAACAAAACAATCAAAAATATTGAAAAATGGTGCCTTTTTGTTTTATATATATATACTTGAAATAGTTAAATATAATATTGTTCATTGTCGTTTTCATATAGAAAATTTTAATGCAAACGATTAAAACATTTGTTCAAACTGTGTAGAAAAAGCGATTTACGAAATGAAGCGAATGCATTCGTTCTTGGAGATCTTAATGCATTTATCGTCAAATGCCTATAAATATATAGCAATAAAGGCATTATATGCTTACGCGTAAATTTCGAAGAGTAGCAATATAAATGTATTAACTGCATATATGTTTAGATTTGCGAAATATTATTACAGAAAATATTTCATCAAACCAAATACTTCAAACCAATACTATTATCAAAAAATAATATTTCAATGGATTGGAATGAATAAAAATGCATCGCAGTTTTGTTATTTTTTAATCCTTCATTTTTTTTTATTTCGAATTCTTTCAAATCGAACAATAATTTAAAATATGCGATGAAAGCATGTCAATCCAATTTTACAAATAAAAAGCAAAATATGCTTGGATACATATGCAATTCCATAAATGAAAATATCTAAAAATTCATAAATATAGTACGAAAAAATAATTTTCGTAATGATTTTCGTCAATAAAGCATTTGAATCCAAAAATGTAAAATTTTTAAACTTTTAAAATGTAGACAATCAACACATTCAAATGCATTTAAGTAAATGAACAACAAATTAGTATAAACGCATTGTAGCTTGAATATCTACTGGGTACTTGAAGGCCTAGAATAAAACAAACGAAGTGCGGAAATAAAAGTTTCACTCCGTTCGTTCGAGTATCATTCGAGTTCATTAAAAGTGTTTATAGGACTTGATTAACTTGTGCACTTACGGAACTTTACAAAGTGTTCTATGTTTAAGATAGGGATAACTCTTAATAACGCATCATACTGTAATACAATTGACAATTCGTAAAACAAAGGGTTTTCTCTTTTTCACTCCTCGCCTCAACCTACTGCTGAGCACTTATCTGATTAAAAATAGAATGTAAGGAAATGATATTGAGGAACAGCCTAAGGCATTAAACGAAGAAAGCGTCAAAGCTTTCAAGTGTTTTAACGAAACAATAAAAATACACTAGCACGTCTACAACGAAAAAAGAAAAAAATTTATACAAAATTGTATATTTTATTTCGTTTTGCATTTTATTACAATAATGTATTTTAATTTACCTTACACTTAAATACACCAGAATTTACCTATGAAGTGTAACTTACTTTTAGATGCGAAATATAGATCATTTTCCTTATTTTTCAATTCCTTTCTTTTGTTTTCACCTAATATATTATATATTTTATAAAGGTATTATTTTAAAAAATGTTTCAATCATCATATTAGAGTACTTGATAGATGGGTAGAAGTTAATTGATAATATCATCAAATTCTTGTCATTCAATTCACTTTAGTATTGCAGCATATTGTAATTATGGTAAATGATATCAAATACTCGAAAAGTTTATAATTTATATAATATTTTTATTTGAAAAAATATGTACAAAGGCACTTAAAACAAAGGATAATAAATTACATTTTTACAAGTGATAATTTAATTGAAAGGCATATTGGCAACAATTGCCGAGAGATCGGTTAGTGCAACATTGATTTGTTTGTGAAACCGTCTCTCTTCTTTCCCCTGGGGAAATTGCGTGCTTAGAATAAATGATTAAGCAACATCAATCTAAGCAATTGTTCATCAACACTTTGCTTTATTTTGAATCGGCAAAAATAACTTAAACTCTGCTGGTAATTCGTCTTCAGAGTATAGACGGTCTGAGAAATATATTCGTCGAATTCTGCAATTAGCATGAATCTGTACTCTTAAAGTTTCTACGTAGTTTGTACCATATGCGCGTCTTGTGAAATCTGGCAGATTGAACTGTATCTGATTCCATCCATCATCTAATCGCATTGGCATTGTACAAATGAAAGGCTTTACCCTCGTTTTCGACTGATAATTACTTGCTCGGAACCTGCGTCGAACGTTCTTATCATCAATTATCTGTGAAAATATTTTACTATAAAAACTATATATACATATATATATGTGTGAAAAACAGTATTCTACAGACTATCTTACCTGTACTTCAAACGTAAAGTGCGATTTTACATTTTTTATTACCATGACTAGAAAAGGTAATTTTATTCCTAATGTCTTTCGAGGGTCGGCCGGACAAGTAATGTATGTCGTACTGACATTGCTCCCGAGTATTTCCAGTACTAGACTCTGGATATCATTGTCGGTAATTCTCTTGATGTGACCATTTCTGACTTTCTTGTCCCATATTTGCAGCGGCTTGCTCGTTTAGGCTATTGAAGTTCACTTTTTCCAAGATTAGGTAGCGCTGCTTCTAGCAACGTCAACCACAGGAAAAAGATGCGCTTCAAGTCGAGTTTGTTATTATATAGCAACACCACGTCATGCACTAAGTATACATATACCGAATATACAGAAATTATGACATTCGTCTTGTTTGATCGATGTTTTGGAAGGTCGCAAATGTATATAAAGATGATGTTGCCTCTTTGGTAGCTTCGCGGCACTGAACGAAAAATGTGTTTATGTACAATATACGCATATATGTATTTCTTCGTTTTGAGAACTACCAGAACGGAAGCAATCGTATTAAACAAAATACGGCCTCAATTTGTCGATAATTATATAATAAACGTGATTTTCAGGAAGTGCATTTAATGAAGAATCTTGGCCTGCATCGACTTTTGTTCCAGAATGTTTCTGAAAGAGTAAAAAAAAAAGATTCAATAATCGTACACTTTTTGAAGGCACACGCCGTACATGGCATTTACATGTGTGTGTAAAGACGACAAAAATTACTCATTGTGGGAAACATTCGGCAAACGTATAAACAAAAACGTACCAGGCCAAGGTTCTTGACACTTTACGGCTACCATTCAGCCTATTTTCAACAACATTTATTATGTTTTGAAACCGTATAGTTTGTAAAGTACGAGGCGAAGCGAGTAATGGCGGGCGAGGTCGAAAATTGACATTAATTAGTTCTACCATTTTACGAGAGGTGGTGCAAAGAGCAAACAACAGGATCGTACATATTACATGTACATATGTATCGTTGGTATCGTTCTACAATCTACGGGCGCTTGCAAGGGCCCTTCGTATATACATCCTTCGTATAGGCCATCGGTTGTAAGAGATAAATATGGGTCTCTGTCAATGTTTAATCGTTTATAAATTTTTTCTCCATTTTCAGTCTTAATCACAATTATTTTTGCCACAATCCCTGTTGTATGCCCCTC